>VXAY01004591.1:160719-252029 GCA_013399855.1 Oxyruncus cristatus
GGTGCCGGGCACGGCTCAGCAGCCCAGACGGTTGTCGCCATTCCCTCGCCGTGAGGGCAGCGCGGTGCCCCGGGAGCCGCCCGGTGGGCGCTGTGAGGGGACCGTGAGCAGAGCTGCTGCTGCCTCAGCCCCCCGGGGCAGGGGCAGGGCACTGCCAGCCTCTCCAGGGGCGTCAGGCCTTGTAGGATTTTTAAACCCTATAGCTACAATTTGGGGGGGTTGTGCCAGCCCCGGGGAAGGACAAGCATAGCCGGCCCAGGGCTGAGGGGACCGAGGCAGCAGGGAAGAGGTGGCAGCAAGGGGAGCTGGGGGCAGATTCATGGTCCCTGTGAGGGGTGATCGGGAGGATGGAGCTGGGCAATTCCCAGCGAAAGGAGAATCGAGAGATAATGGGCATGAAGTGAAAAGAAGAGAGGTTGAGGCTGTGTTGAAGGAGAAGCCGTCCCCCATGCTGTGGAGCCGGCTGTCCAGAGGGGCTGTGTCCTGCATCCTTGGGGGTTCACATGACCAGCCTGCATAAAATCCCAGGTAACGAGGACTGAGCTCGGAGCAGACCCAGCTTTGAGCAGGAGGTCAGACCAGAGACCTGCTGAGGTCTCTGCTCACCTGGGTTTTGGTATAGTCATGTTAGGTGGGAGCCACAATTCCCATTAGAAAGGTAAGTTACCAATCTTGGTAGTTACAGAGGGCAGCTTGGAAGCACCAAACTTACCCTGGGTGGGTACCAAAATGTTAGATTAATAGTAAAGAAAAATAATAATTAAAAAGTACAACCAGGCCACCTTTTCTGAACTTTTTCTTCAGCACATTCTGTGATAGGTGAAGAGTTGAAGTTAGTTTGGGGGGGGGCTCTTGGCTTTCTGTCTGAAAAAGGAAGCAGGACTGACTTCACTGCAGGTGGGGGATGAAGATCCTCAGCCCTGAGCCAAAACATCTCAGTAGCAACCAGCCATTAACACCATGTGTATACACACAGTGTACCTGCTCACTGGGGGAGCTGGGCTCTGCCCCTGAGCCTTTCCCTTGACAGTGTCCAACTCCATGCAGGGGTTGGAGACTACTTCCCAGGCCCCTCCTTTGGTGTCTCTTTTTCAGTCAGTGCTCTGCTGCCCATTGATGTTTTACTTATCCCGAGGCTTTCCGGGCTCATCTCCTGGCTCCCTTGCTCTGAATTTTGACTGTGGGCACTGCTGTGTTCTGGACCAGGCTTTGTGCATCCTGGGCTTGTACTTCTGTCCTTTTTTTTTTTGGTACTTTTAGCCAGAGCTTGGGAATTGCCCAAAGAGATGTTTTTTTTCCTGTTAATCAGCTTTTCCCTTTTCCCGTTGTTGTGGGAACTTTTTTTGGCTGAGGGAAATAGAGTAGAGTGAGGTGTGAAGAGTAAGGAGTGCTCATGCTTTTGCTGTGTGGGCAAACTCCATGTCATTGGAGCCGTAGAAGGATTTCTGTGGACATAGATGACTCTTCTGTGGTGGCTGGATCGTGGAGAGAGGGGGAGAACAGTGTGTCACGGGCAGAAGTCTCAGCTTCTGAGGAGCTGCTGTTGGGAGCAGTGGGGATGGAGCAGGGAACAGTAAGAGGGGCAGGGACTGCTTCCATCTTCATGCAGGGCTGTCCAACACAGAAACCCTCCTCAGTGCAGGAATTACTGACCCCTCTTTTTACCTGCTGCACTCACTGCTATCCCAAAGTAATCTCATCTAGATAGTAGAGCTGGGGGCAAGACCAGGCCACCAGAGCAGGGAGACAGTGAGTGGTGGGCTGTGGAATGAGAAAGGAGGATCCACCACAGCCATGCCCCTCTGGAGGGACAGCCCAGACACATCACCTGTGTCACAGGGTAGATGTGAGACTGCTTGGCCAGTGCTGCTGTGCCTCAGTGCAGATGTTTGTAATTTCCTGACCAGATCATCTTCCTCTTCTCTCCTTGCTGCTGCAGTGAAACAGCTCAGCTGTCCTTTTTCCTCCTTCCCCTCTGGGGCTGGATTAAACCCCTGGCCTCCCCTGGTTGTTTCTGCACATCTCTTCTCCTTTTTCCACTCAATGGCACTCTTGTTTCCTTGTCAGTCTGTTTGCTCCTCATATATTTTAGGAATTTTTTATTTATCTTTCCTTTCCTGCTATTTTTGTTTTGCCTGCTGCTCCACTGCTGTTCCTCTGTGACCCGGTTGGCTGTTTACACCCTCCCTATTACAGACGTCTGTATTGTTCAAATCTTCCTCTGCTATTTCTATCTCATTGGGAACTTCTACATTCGTGGTCTCTGCAGGCGTGGTTTGCTGCCCTCTTCCAAGATTTCTCAGTATTTGAGGAATACAGCAAGATCTTGTTTTCTCTCATGTGCTTCTCTCTGGGACCTGGATTGCATCCATCCTGAACTGCTGTGTGTGAGGAGTCCCATGACCAGCAGTGGTTCCCTGGCATTAGTTCACAAATCTAGAAGTGCAGGGTTTGCAAAGCTGTTCAGGTTTTCTCCATGGTGACTTTTTGGAGCCAGCTGTTACTCACAGCCACCAGTGCTCACCTAAAAAGCGTTGGTGAAGTGTTGGTGTTTTGTGTCAGGTGAAGAGACATCTCGGCTGCTGCCTGTGCAGAGCACCTGGGCTGGGTCCCAGCCCGCTTTGGTGACTGTTACCTGTGCTGTGCTCCCTGGATTTGCCCCAAGCACAACCAGCTCTGTTTGGTTTTGGGAGGCAAAGTTTGGGTGTGAGAGTGAGCCGTGCCTGGGCTGTGGGGAGGATGAATTACTGACCTGGGGGGTGAGGCTGTGCTGTAACATGCCCTTGGTTTCAGGCCCAAAGAGCTGTGGTAAGAAGGGGCTGCAGCAGGAAGGTGTGTCCTGGCCTTTTTTTCCTGGAAAGAGGGTAGCCATGGGGCAAGCTGGGATGTGGCTGAGGGCAGTTGTTTGTTTGCTGCCTGCTTAAAAGGAAGACAGTGGTGTTTAGACTTTCCAGCTGGAAAGCAATTTGAAGACTCCTTTGATGAAAAGCTGTTGTATTGAGCTGGTTATTTTCAGCTTCAGGGGTTTTTAGTCTTTAGATTGGGACTCTGGGACTCCCTTTATTTTTTCGGACCCATTCTTGAAGTGACACAGCTCTGTGGTATTGAGGAGAGGATGTGCTCATGGGGACATGGCTGCACGGCTTTGGAAGGTACTTTTCTAGCCTTGGCTCAGGGTCCAAGACCGGAATTCCCACATGTGGAGAGAGGAAAACAATGCAGCCCACCACGCTAATGTGTTAATGAAGAGACTTGTCTGACTGCTACCAACTTTGACTGGCAGAGAGGAGGAAGAGAGGAGAGTGATTTTGAAAAAAAACTGTCTCTTTGATATTTCTTCCCGGGCAGGGGTGGTCAGTTTGACATCCAGGTCTCTGACTGTTCCTGTAGGAGAGTCTGGCTGTCTTCTCTGAGATGCTGAACCGCCTCTGTGTTTTGCTCTGGACTTTGGGAAGTGCTCAGGAAGGTGTTGGGGCCAGATCTGTGCCACCATTCTCCATGGAAATTCCGGTCATGTTTAGGGGAGTTACAAACTTTGCACAAACAGTCTCCCTGCTGCTGCTCACATACCACAGGAAATTCTTGGCAACCGGAGAGATCACTGAATAAACTCAGGGGCATGTGGGGATCCGGGGCCCCGTGGCCGCAGGGACACAGCTGAGGCAGCAGCACCTCTGGCCTGAGCAGGTGTTCGCTCTGTGCCGGGGTGTGGAGCAGGTTGTGTTGGGTGGTGAGTTTGATGGGTTTTATTGAGTGGGCTGTGTTTGATGGGGTTTATTTGGCAGGTTGTGTTGGGTGGGTTGTGTTCAGTGCTCATGTCCCAGGTCGGCGACACAGTTCTAAGAGCTGGGCTGGCCCCGGTGTTGGCTCACACTGCCCATGGAGGGCCTGTACCTGGGAGCTGCCGTTGGTTTAGGAAGAAAAGCCAGGATGGTCTCCACGCTGACAGCCTGTTTCTGGGCACATCCCCAGCAGGTTGAGGGGAGAACGAGCTCCCAGCAGCACAGGCCTGCTCTCCAGGATGTGGTAGTCTTCAGTGTTTGGAGATCTGTAACTCTGCTAGACAGGCCAGGAGAGCTGGGGGTGTTCACCTGGAGAAGAGAAGGCTCCAGGGAGACCTGAGAGTCCCTTCCAGTGTCTAAAGGGCTCCAGGAGAGCTGGAGAGGGACTTTGGACAAGGGCCTGGAGGGATAGCACAAGGGGGAATGGCTTCCCGCTGCCAGAGGGCAGGGTTAGATGGGATATTGGGGAGAAATTCTTCCCTCTGAGGGTTGTGAGGCCCTGGCACAGTTTTCCCAGAGAAGCTGTGGCTGCCCCATCCCTGGAAGTGTCCAGAGCCAGGTTGGACAGGGCTTGAAGCAACTCCGGGCTGGTGGAAGGTGTCTCTGCCCATGGCAGGGAGTGGGACTGGATGAGCTTTGAAGTCCCTCCCAACCCAGAGCATTCTGTAACTTTGATTCTGTGCTGGATTTGGTATTGATGCTACTGGATTTTGGTATTACTCTTTTCTGTAGGAAAGAGGAGCTTAAATACAAGAACATAACTGGCTTGCAGAGCTCAAAGGTAGACTGGGTTTTATGGTTGCCCATGAAATTCATCTGGGAGTGTTGTAAGCACCCAGGCCTTGCTCTGCATGCTCACTGCAGCTCTTTCTTACAGTGCTCTCTGCCTCTTTGTCCAGCCTAGGGTGGAATTTGGGTTGCTCTGGCAAATGTTAGTGTGACACTTCCTAATTTCACTTTATTAGTGGCCTTTCAACACCTGTTTGTGCAATATTTAATGTTAACAATTACAGCAGGTCGTGCTCCTTGTCCGTAGTAGTTTTTTGCCTGGCTGAGCTTTGGAACACTTCACAGAGGAGTTTGGAATTCTTCAGGCAGGAAGCAGCAGGACAGAAAGAAAGGGACTTGCCAGAGGTAACCAGTGGGCGAGTGGCAAGGGAAGAAAGTGCAGGTCTCTGGGCTTGCAGCCCAGTCCGAGTGCTGTGGGATTGCAGCTCTGTGCCCTGGGAAAGAAACCAGAAACAAATGCAGAGAAATGGGAGGGGAGGCATTGCTGAAAGCTGAAGGCTTCTCAAAGTACGGCCAGTGCATTAAATTCAGGTATGTCTGTTTAGTGATTTGGGACTTAGTGAGTGTTCCTCTTCCCAGGGGAGACATCCTGAGCCTGGGGGAGCAATGCTGATTGATATTGTGGGGAAGAGTCTTACCATTCCCAGAAACTTTAGATAAAATGCTGTTAACAGTGGGAAGAATCAGAGTGAGGTGATTTTGGGAGCCTTGAATTCTCTCCAGTGTGTCAGGTTGGCTGTCAGAGCAGCTTGATGTGGGGTTTGCCCTGTTCTGTTTCCCTGGTGACACCTTTTTTTGAGGAGCAGAAGAAGCAAGTTGCAGAGTACTGGCCATGAGTGACGTTCTCTGTTGGACTGCTCACCTGCCACCAGCCAGTTATTCTGGGATGGGCAGGAAGGCAACACAGGAAAACAGTTCTACTACAACAAGCCAGTTCAACTGCTCTGCCTGCTTTCATTCCTGGGGGTGTTGCAGTTTGTTGCTATGGCAATTCAGTGACATTTGCTGGAGGTTGGAAGATCACTGATGGTTGTTTTCTGGTAGATCCTGTCATTTCTGTCTCTATTTCCTGCTTTTCTGTACATGCAGTTCTGTTCAAAAGGCAAAGCTGGATTTTGTGCGTTCCTCAAAAGCAGGTCCCAGTGCTCAGACTGCCAGTCCCACTGCTCCTACATGGCTCTCCAGTGACTTTCACCATTTGGGAGATGCGGACAGATCCTGTTTGGAAGCCCAGACCACCCCCACAGCCTCCTTCTCTCGTGCCTTAAATTCTGGCATAAACAGGAGCAGCTGTCTGAGGACATTTATGCTTATTGTGACCAGGACCCACAGACTGACACCTCCTGGGCTAGATCCCACAAAATCCCAGATAACACAACCTGTTTTGCCTTTGTGTCCCTTGGCCTCTCTGTTGTGTTGAGCCCCTTTTCCCTGCTTGCAAGTAATTTTGAAAATCATGATGATCATCTCACAGGTGATGATATATTCAGGTGTTTCAGACCTCCCTCAGGTTGCAGGAGGAGCAAAATGTGGTCATTGGAATTTGTCTGATGCTGTTATGTCACTTCCACACGGCCCGATGAGCGGCTCTTCCCAGCCCATTGTGATGGGAAATTTTTCCAGAGTGGATGGGAAGTTTTGGCACTAAAGAGAGACTGTCCTGCTTGACTCTCTCTGGGGAGGAGGCAGAAGTCTCTCCGTATTGCCCTTTGCAGGGAACGGAGAAGTGACTGTATTTCCTGGAAAGAAAAGGATTTTCCAGAGCCCTTCACGGTGCTGTGATGGGTCACTGGGGAGGAAGGTGTTGGGAACTGGCGAGCAGCAGCCCCAGCGTGCCTGAGGCAGCAGCATGGGGGAAGAAAGGCTGTGTCCGAGCCTGGCCAGCAGTGTTGTACCCCCACCCAGGCTGGAGCTCCCTGTGGAGCAGGAGTGTCTTGTGGAGCAGGATCCGGTGGCAGCTGGCAGAGCACAGCCCCTGTGCTGAGCTGAGGAGTAGCAGCTCCCATGCGCTGCACAGCAAAAGGCCTGTGGGCTCCCTGTCCTCTCCCACAGACAAGGTGGGTTTCGACTGGGCTTTACTGAGGGGTAAAAAAGTGCTCCCCCATGGGCAGGGGAACATGGCATGGGCAGGGAGCAGTGAGGGTCTTCCTGGAGGAGCTGCCCAAGTTTGGGATCCTGCTGTGGGGAGTGCTGGAAGGGCTCAAGGCCTGCTGCAAGGCACTGACCTGAGTTAACTTGGATTCATCAGGCTGGATGTGAGGGCCTGCTCATTAGCAGTAGCCACGGATTGCTCGTGAAACTAAAGTTCCTGACTCTGAGCTAGCATTGGAATGCACTTTTCCTTCTAGTCGTCTCAGGATGTACAACCTGGCCTTGGACACTTCCAGGGATGGGGCAGTCACAGCTTCTCTGAGAAACCTGTGCCAGGGCCTCACCACCCTCTCAGGAGGAGACTTCTCCTTGCACAAAGGCAGGGGAAAAATGACTAGGTTGAAGTGTATCGGAAGCTGTTACCAGCCATGGTGTGGCTGTAGGCCCAGGGCAGTGCCCACCCCGCTGTGCTGGGCACTGCTGAAGCCCCACCTTGAAACCTGGGGTCAGTTTTGGGCCCCTCACAAAAAGAAAGACATTGAGGGGCTGGAGTGTGTCCAGGGAAGGGAACGGAGCTGGGAAGGGGCTGGAGCACCAGGAGAGGCTGAGGGAGCTGGGGGGGCTCAGCCTGCAGAAAAGGAGCTCCGGGGGGGGGACCTTCTGGCTCTGCAACTCCCTGACAGGAGGGGGGAGCTGGTGGGGGTGGGTTTAGGCTCTGCTCCCAGGGAACAAGGGACAGGACAAGAGAAAATGGCCTCAAGTTCCTCTGAGAGGTTTTTGGTTGGATATTAGGGAAATTTTCTTCGTGGAAAGGGTGGTCAGGCATTGCAACAGGCTGCCCAGGGCAGTGGTGGAGTCACCATCTCTGGAAGCATTCAAGTGTAGATGTGGCACTTGGGGACATGGATTAATGGTGAGCTTTGCACTGCTGGGTTAATGGTTGCACTCAAAGGTCTTTTCCAACATAAATGATTCTGTGATTCCTCAACCCCTCAGGCATGAGGCCTTTCCCAGTGCTTTCCCTTCTAGCCCCAGGGGGCCTTTGTGCCAGCAGCCTTCTCTTTCCTGCAGTTAATCCAAAGTAGTCTTTCCCTCTGTGGTCAGACTTGATCACCTTCCCAGTTTATAGCAACTTTTGTGTGTATTACGTGTTGCTGTCCCTGTTCTGGTTGTCTTTATGCATTGGAGGTACGGTTTGGGTAATGGAAGGTTCACACAGCTACTGGATCCTACAGGGAGAAAAGCACAGGATGTGTCTTCCAGGGGAGGGACACGAGGAGTCCTTGGGCCCTTTGGCTGCAGCGCAGGCTGTCGAATCCTCTGCAGCTCAGACTGGCCCTCGTGGGGGGGACACTGAGACGTGGCTGCACTCTCCTCTCCAGTTACACATTGCTGGAGTCAGACCAAACTCACACTGCAAGCTGCATTTAGAAAATGCTGAGAAGCATTTCAGCTCCAAGGCTGCCAGTTCTGCCTGTGCAATCTAGGCAAGGAAATGCCAGTCAGCACGTTTTCCTGGAGCTGTGTCACACAGGAACAGTCCCGAGGAAGGCAGGGATGCACAGTACCTGCTGCAGTGTCACGGGGATAAAAATAACTGCTTTTAAGGATAAATACCCTTAGAATGCAAGAGGTGCCCAAATGATCTTCAGAGGAGGTACTTACGAAAATTAAATATAGATATATATATATTAGATGTAAATACATCTTGAGCTTTATTTTTCTTCTTCCACATTTGTAGTAGTCTCGTACTTACTGTGTGCTAAATGTTCATCTGGGTCTGAGGGTGTTGTAGGCTGCAAACAGAACATTTTTCTTGGCAGTTTTTCATCCAGATGCAGTCAAAGCATCACCTGTATACAGATGAATGTGCACGAGCAACGTGTGTCTCCACTGCAGTCACAGGGAGAAAAAAAAAGAAAATAGCTTTTTTTTTTCCCTTTTTCCAAAATGGAATACACAGTAAATATTTCACAACCCCATAAATAAAAAATGATTGATCTGATCTTTTAAAAACGTATTTCCCTTTGGGCTCTGACTAAGCGTGAGAAAGTTCAGGCTGAGAGGGAGTTTATTTGGAAAAGCAGTGAAAGGTTAGAAGCAGGGATGTGGGCTGGAATAGCCTTGCAAATGTTAACTGTGGAGGCACAGGGCTAACACCTTGCATGTGCACAAATGTTTGGAGGGGTGTGAATTCAAACCATGAAATTAATATAGTCAAAATTGATGTTTTCTTGCCCACATCTTACTCATACAGGATATGGTGTTAGTAATGTTCTGACAGGGATGGGAAGATGGAGGTGGTTTGCTGATGTTAATTGAAGGTTAAGGAAGAACCTTTAGCATCTCTGTTTTTTGCTTAATTTAAATATGCAAATTGGCAATGTTAATGCTTTCTGAAAGTAAGTTTTAGCTTTTGATTTCCTTTTACTTTTTTTGGGGGTACCAGTGCAAAAACTGGGGAGTTCACTGTTGTGCTTACTAACACCTTACACGATGAAAAGCCTAATGTAAATGGTGTGTGTGCACACCCACGGTGAACCATTAGTCATTTACAACTCTGCAATTCGTTTTTCCAATGTCCTTATTTAATAATTCTCCTGCTCCTTGGGGAGAGCTATTAAAATGGATTTTATTTTCCTAATGTGTTCGCATTTTAAGTAGGTGAAGTCTCTTTAGATTCCCATTTGCCAAACATGGAGATGAACATATTCATCTTCACATTTAGGTGACCAATGGGCTGAGACCAAGAATGATAAATTTTGGTGCAGGAGGAGGAATTAAGAAAATAATGAGGAACTTAGTTCTGGGATCTACAACATGAAGAAATTTTGAACTTAAGGCCCAATATATTTATCCCAAGATATGGGAAGGTTTGGGTTGGATCTCAGGAAAAGCTTCTTCCCCTAGAGGGTGGTTGGCACTGACCAGGCTCCCCAGGGCAGTGGGCACAGCCCCAAGGCTGCCAGAGCTCCAGGAGGGTTTGGACAATGCTCTGAGGGACAGGCTGGGATTGTTGGGGTGTCTGTGCAGGGCCAGGAGTTGGACTGGATGGTCCTGGTGGGTCCCTTCCAGCTCAGGACATTGTGTGATCTGTGCCCTCAGAGCTGGAGCTGTTGCCTGTCCCAGAGCCCAGTTCCTCTGCAGCTCCAGGGGCGGGTCACTCATCCCCCCTGGAGCAAGGCTTCTTTGGCAAGATGCAGTGCTGGCCTTTGCACCCTGACACAGCTTACTGCTGTCTTGTTCTGAGTACATTGCAGGACTGGAATGGGAGAGTTCGTCACTGCAATTTCCCAGGTTTTCTGGAACATGAGAGTTCTGTTTGTCTTTCTCTCTCTGTTAGTCCTGACCCAGCCTTCATGTAACAGCACCAACCTCTTGTCTGAGGGGGGTGAAATTGGGAACAGTTCCTGGACCTATTGTAAGGTGAATTCGAAGTTGCTCTTCTGACATAACTATTACACTGAGGGTTCTTTTGGGATGTTCTCACTTGGGTATCCTGCCCAGTGTCTTGCCTAAGATATGCTTAGGAACATCACGCACAATGGAGGGTTTAATATTCCTGCAAGTCCTGCAGTTCCATAGCTCTGGAGAGAAGCAGTTTCTCTGTGTATAGTTTTAATCTGAGGTTTTAGAAGAGGAGGTTTTCAGATTGTCTAGAATTCTGTGAGCTTCCCGTGATCTTATACAGAAAATTGCTAATGTACCCACAAAAATTAAATTCCTGCTCCTTTTCTAGGTACTGACCAAATAGACCATGTTTATAGAAATCTGAATGCAAAGAAATCTCTTACAGAGTTCCTAGGCAAAAAAATTGATGGAGAAACATATTTATTCCAATAAAAACAAGTATCGGTTTGTCCTGAAGATGCCGGGAGAGTTTTACTGAAGGCAGAAATAGATCCCCCCACTGTCTGGTGAGGGATACAATTTCTATCTTCCAACATGCATTGAAATTTAGCAACAGAAAAGGTGTATAATCAACAATGCCATTAATTATTCCAGATTCTTCTTTCAGCCTGACCCTTCTTCTGTTGAGCTGCTTGTTGGCATCTCAACAATGTTGAACCTGAGTAGCACACAACAAACCCAAGTATTTCAAGTATTTAAGTTCTCAGTATTTTGACTTCTAAGGATCTTCATAACCAGGAAAGGCAGAGGGATACAAGGATCACCTTCCTGACACCTTTTCCTTTCACCCTCAGCGGAGGGATTGCGGAGTGGAGGGTTCTGCATCCCCCCTGCCTCATTTTGATCTCAGTTTATTCTGTAAGAAGTTCTGTGGAATCAGGATCTCTTCTCCAGCGCTGCTCAGTCATTTAACTAGCACTTTTGCTTTCCACTTGGGAAACCAGGCAGTGATTCCCACCTGGAAATCACAGTTCTAGTCATGGACAAGTGAGTAAGAAAAAGGATAGATGAGGTTTGCTTTTCTTTTCTGAAACTCTCTGTGCTACATCATTTGATCTGACCAATTGAGTGTTGTGTTCCTGTCCAAACCAGTTTGATTCCAGGAGGGGTTATGGTGAAATGGCCTTTATTGTGTGTTATGCAGAGCTCCACAGTGTGGGCTGGATGGAGTTTTTCACTTGAGACGAAGATTCAAATCCTTATGGAAATAACAAATAAATCTCCCTTCCTCAACAGGTTACGTAGGTACAGATACACCTGTTTAATTCTGCAAGGTGAGGTACTTCATTGTCAAATTGCTGGTAGTAGCACCTTATCGTACCCAGTTCATCATTCTTTATCTTACACTTAGTTACAAATGGAACAAAAAAGAATCCAACCCTGCCCCACAGTGACACCAGAGTGAGGAATTAGGAAACAGGATCTGCTGGTGTCAGTTATATTGTCTGATGTGTCTGAATTTTGTCATGGAGCCTGAATATCCTGGTCCATGGTCTGCTTTGGGGCATAATTGTAAAACACTATAATATTTTTGCTTTAAATTGCTGATATTTGCTGTCTGTTTGGATTCAACTTGAGCATCCTTTTAACTGAGGGAGAAGGAAATTCATTGACATGTAGCATCCTGAGAATGCCTGGGAAGTCCTTTCTCTCTCGACATCCAGTGAGTAGTGCCCAAAACACCTTTTACCCAAAAAGTCTTTTTAAAAACATTCTAGAGTTTATGACCATCAGGCTGTTCTGAACAAGGGTTCTTTGTGTCAGAAATTAAATCAGGATATTTTCTTCCGTAGGGAAGTTCCTGGTAGTCTGGCATTAAGTTTCCAAACCTGGTGGGATTACATTTAAATCTCCTTTGTGATACGTTCAGCTGACATGTGGTTTTGATAAAGTATCACAGAATTTATAGAATTCTCTGGGCACTGACTTGAAAGCAGCTGAAAAATCACTGTGAGGTGAAATGAACCCTAGAGCTGCTGATGCACCTGCAGCAACTCTTCCCAGGAGCTGGGCCTGGCTCTGGAATGCTTCAAGGAGAACCCAAGCACCAGCCTGTGACTCCAAGCCCTCTCACTGTCATTTAGCCCCTTGCCAGCTGGAAGGTGAGCTGACACCTTGCACCAGTTTTTGGTAGTTTCAGGGGATGTGACCCCTCTGTGAGGGTTTGGGATTACCTTATTCTTGGCTTGGCAGTTGGGATCCTGGGGACCTCCCTCTGGGAAGCACCACGTTAAGCCAGCGTGTTCCTCAGTGTCTCCTGTGTTCTGAGCAAGGCCAAATGTTTGTGGGAAGGAAGTAAATGATTGTGAAATGAGTGATCTTGAATGGTTTGCCCAGGGGGAAAATTTTTTCCTAACCCTCACTTAGGAGCTGGCTTGTGCCTTTGTGTGTGAGGGTTTCTGTCCTTTCCAGATTTCTGGATTTTATTACTATTTAATCCTTACTGACGTAACTCTGGATACTTTAATCCTCTTAAGAGGTTGCTGCTGACTTTGGGCTCAGTCCTGCTCCCTTTTCAAGGAATTTTGCCATGAGACACCTTTAAGCTGAGCTCTGATGTAAATTGCAACTGATTTTACTGGCAACTCCGTCCTTGGCTGTAAAATGCAGTTGTGAAGCTGTAACCTCTGCGTGAGGCACAGTTGGAGGGGGAGGAGGTGGAGCTCTGTCTGTCTGAAGACCTGCGTTCTGCCCTTCCTCACCGCCAGCCCAGGGTGTAGAAAGAATCTCCCGGAGATGCCAAAGGCTTAGACCAAAGGAATTGTCCGTGAACCTGCGCGGGGAATGTCCTGCCAGCTTAGGAAGACATAAATGTGTTCCTTTCCATCTAGGTGCCCCTCTGGCTGCGGAAAGGGAGAAGAAGCCTCTCTCCAGAGCTGTCTTTGTGCTGCCCTGGGTGGAATCCACAGAAACAAGTGAGGGTCCTAGATGTTTTTTCTCCCTGATGTGTTGTAAGGAAGCAGTAGCTGCACTCTGAGTCTTCTGGGGAGGCTGCTCAGGTGGTGTGAGCTCTAGACACAGCTTGGAAAGGTGTTTCCCAGTGGGAAACATGGAGTATGTTCCTCAGAAGATGCCAGCCTTTCCTGTTTCTTTGCATCAGGTGGATTAGTCATGGTCAGTGGCTCTTCCTGAAGTGTTGGTGTTGCTCGTGGTTCCCTTCAGTGAGGCAGATATCTCAGGAAAGGTGGTGCTTTTTCCAGGTGCTGCCACACAGCCATTCCCCAGCTCCAGCCCTCTGGGTTTGTCACCAGCAGGACTCCTGAGTGCTCCAGCATCTGCCAGCAGATTTTCAGGAAACAGTTAAGGAATGTGAAACTGAGTCTCAGAGCATCTCGTGGCCTGTCCTGTGATCCATGGGCTGAGGCTGGAGGGATGATGCTGATACTTTGTGGTCACTTAAGCCTCACTCAGAAAGCCTTTTTGGGGGGAGAAACATCACCACCTCAAATAGAGAGATGACAGATAAAGGTATTGCAGCTGTAAGAAATCCAACCCCTCCCCTTCCAGAGCTGCTGCTGGGCTTTATGAACTGTTTGGGAAACCTTGTTTCCCAAGGTGAACCAGGAATGTGGAATTGTCATGGAATCAAAGGATATATCATTTAGAATAGATTTCCTGCTGTTGGGTGCTTCCTCTACCATTCTCAAGCCTCCTGGTGTAAAGGTGCCACCCTGACCATGGAGCAGGACAAGCAGTGCTGTCCAGAGTGCCCTCTTCTAATTTTCCTGCTTGTTTTTTTTGACTGGGATCTGTAACACTTTTGGATTTGGGGAATTATTCAGCTGTCCCTACCAGACAGCTATTTCTGCAGTGCTCTGCAGGAGGAGGATCATTTAGGATTCAAGAGTATCTGCAGAGTGCCAGTTGCCCTGAGAGCTGCTCTATCAAGTAGCTTTTGTGAATTCTGCCATTTGAAAGGGCAGTGTGAGTTCTGGGTCAGGTGAAAATTGTTCTTCACCTTGGAGGAGTCCTTGAGGAGCTCCTACAGCTGTGGACCCTTCATGGGCTGTGCTTGTCAGCATTGCAGGGATGTCAGCTGGATGGTGCATGGAACTGTTTCCAGTCTGGATTTCTGGGATGCTGTGCAGAGCTCTTGGTTCCCAGTGGAAATCTATTTGTACACAGCTTTTTGGTATTGGATTCCTGCACTTAGGAGGGCGGGTTAAGTGATCTGTATTTGTAGCTTGTGGTACAGAGGTCCTGACCTTTCAACACATTTCTGACTGCTCTTGTTCCCTTCCTGGGTCTCTAGATCAAAATCCACTGAGACCAATTGCCCAAGGAAAGAAGCCTCTCCTGCCTGCCGCTGCTGTTCTCCACCCTGCCTCTTTCTGCCAAAATGAAACATGTGCTTCCTTCTCTGTGCAATATTTGAATCAAACTAGGAAAATCTTCTCAAAATCTTTAATGCAGCATCTGGGAGGAGAGGAGAGCTGAGCTGACTGCTCAGTCCCAGGGCAGGGGGTTCAGCAGCTGCAGGTCAGTGCTAACACAGACCACACGACAGGAGCCAGCCAGCAGCAAACCTGGAGGTGGGCAGAGAAGAGCAGCAGGTCCTGCTCTTTTATTGGAGTGCGCTTGCAGCAGAAGGATCAAAAATGCTTTCAGACCCTGTGGAGTGATCTTGGGGTACTTGGAACACCTGCTTGATTGCCATCTCAGTCCACCAGTCCTTCATAGCTGAGGAGGTGCTTTGGAACAAGGCTGTGCCTTGACTTTTCTAATAATAAGATGTGGTGCTCTATTTTGGTGTGTATATTAAAGATTAAATGTGGGCTGACCAAATACATAAGGCTGGTTCTGCGTAGACCCCTCTCTGGAAGCACTGCTCCCCTTGGAAAGACTCCTGAGCATGAAGGGGAATGATATGTGTTGGAGTTTGGTTTTTAACTGGATGTCTTTGAAGCCTTTTGAAGTCCTGGGTTTGCAGCAGGGTGGTGTTCTGTAGGCCTGTGGCCTGAATACCAGTAAGGGACAGCACTGAACCTCTGTGCTGGTGGGCTGAGGAGTCTATTTCCCTGTGCTGGTAGTGCCTGTTGGTGTGGCTGTGCTTTTGGTGTCTCCCTGGTGATAGCAGACAGCTTGAATCTGAGCAAATGTGCTTAAGTAGCGTTAGTTTGGCTCTGTCTGGTACCATTTCTCCAGAGGTTTAGGGATGGAGTTTCAGTGTGGGCTTGCAGCCACTTTTCCCATGAAAAGCTGTGCTGTTACAAGTATTGGATATGGTGCCCCAGCTGGATACCTTGATGTACTAGTTGTAACCCAGAGCAGGGAAAGTGCACTGGAACAGGCTGCCCAGGGCCATGGCCAAGGCCTGACAGAGCTTAAGGAGCGTTTTGACAGTGCTCTCTGGATTGTTGGGGCTGTCAGTGGACTCCATGATCCTTGTGGGTCCCTTCCAACTCAGGATATTCTAGGATTCCAATTAGTAGTGCACAGCTAATTCTGCTCAGGGAGTTTCTTGCTAAGAAAGCAGTTGCTGCTGGGATCAGCACTGGAAGTGTTGGAAGGCTGTCAGCAAAGATGGCTTTATTGGGTACAAAGGAAGGAGTCTGGCACGTGGGGGCAACCCTGAAGAAGGGCCATTGTTCAGAGAGGAAAAGCTTGGCTGCACATGGGCAGTTCCTCCTCGTCTGAGGCTTGGCAACGTTTACTGGGTGTTCTCTTGTGGAGTCGAGATTAGTGCCAGTACCAGCTGGAACAAATTCCTGCTTCTGTGTAATCTCTGGAGGTCATTCTGCCTGCAGGAAGACAGTCCCCTGACAAATCCAGCAAACCTCTGTTTCTCTTGGGGTGTGCTGTTAGTGTTGTTACCATGTTCCATTTTCCCCACACAGCCCAGGGAAGGAGGTGCTTGTATCCAGCATGTGCCACTCAAGGCTCCCCTGCTGACAGTGAGCTATAGAGAGCTGTGTTATAGAGACCACAACTAGCTGTGCCTGAGTCTGTGAAACAGTGTGTTAGTTTTCCTCTGTTCTAACAAGTCTCCTTATTTACTGAGCACTTTTCTTCCAAACTAAGGCCATAATAGTTTTCTTCCTCTGAATGTGGAAGTGCTTGGTCTTTGGGACTCCTTTGAAGAATTACTGTTCATCTCCTGCATGGCTCATTGTACTTCAAAAAGGAGCTTGGTTCCTTCTTTTGAGGACACCAGCGAGGTGTGACTGATGATGTTATGGGTTTTCTCTGCTACTAATTGACTGTGGGGTTTTTTGCAAGAGCCAAGCAGAATGAAGGGCAAAAAGTGATTCTTCACTTAGTGCTGAATATCATGTGCTGCTGGACTGAGTGGTGAACCCAAGTGAGCAGTTAGACTGTACCAACACATCCTAGCTAAAAATATGGAGTTATTTTAAAAATAAAATTATGGAGAAGTAAAATAAAATGTGTACACTCTGGTGTGTTCAAATATGGTAAGGAAGAGGTGAAAACAAGGCTTTAACTTTGCTGATAACATGGATGTATGGGATACAAACAGCTGAGCTGCTGAATGGCAGCTCCTCTGTGGAGCTGTGGGAGCTGATGTCTGCACTCCTTGCTCCTGTTGGAGAGTAAAACATTAATTTCAGGATCCTTTGTGGCTACACCAGCTGATGTGTTTCACTTTGTTTGCCATGGGCTCGTAGCACCAACCCATCAGCTGCTGCAGTCAGCTGACAAGTGCAGGGCTGCAGGGGGGACTGCTGAGGGATGTCAGGCTGTACCCCAGGGTGTGTGTCAGGCTGTACCCTGAGGTGGATGTCAGGCTGTACCCTGAGGTGGATGTCAGGCTGTACCCCAAAATGGATGTCAGGCTGTACCCCAGGGTGTGTGTCAGGTGTACCCCAGGGTGGATGTCAGGCTGTTCCCTGAGGTGGATGTAAGGCAGCAGAGGGTGGAAAAACCCCACCAAGCTAACAAGGGAAATCCTCTTCCCACGGTGATGTGAGAGCTGAGCCAAAGACACTCTTGTCTCCATTCAGACCAAACCACATTCATAACCATCTTGAGCTGTTTTGCATCTGTCTGTCTGCCCCACACAGCTGTGCTGGAGGGGTCAGTTGTTGCTGGGATGAAGTGGGGGTCATAGGGTACAAACATGCATGAAATCAAGCTTCACCAGTCCTCCTTCCACTGAGCACTGTCCTGTGTGCCCTGGATTGCTGGTTCCCTTGGCTTTGTTGGTTCTCTCTGGTTTTGTGGCTCTAATGGGATCCTGGACGCAGTCAGACATCAGTGAGAACTGAGTGTGCAGTCATACCCAGTCCATGTTGGAGTTGGCATATTGAGACTTTGATTTCTAGGAGCTCATACATTGACTCTGTGTTTAGTTCTGCCACTTTGTCCCCATCCTGAGCAGTATTTCCCTGCTGAAGCACTGAAAGGAGATGTCAGCAGGGCCTGCTGCTCTGTGTCTCTTGTGTGAGGTCTGTGTAGGCTGCACTGCAGAGCAGAGCTGCCTGAACAGGAAATAAATCAGGATATGCCCCCAGCCACACAGCACAGGGCACATGTGGGACAGGACGAGACCGGGGCTGTCTGTGCACCTTAGAGTTTGGCAGAGCACGTGGGATGGGTGTCAGTGCATGGGGGTGTCTGACTGAGCAGTGTGGTTGCAGTGCTTGACTTCCACCTCAGAGTTTCTAAAGTGGCCTGTTTTCTTCTTCCTACAGACAATTTTAGGTACACATGTGACATTTGTGGGAAAAAATATAAATACTATAGCTGCTTCCAGGAGCACAGAGACCTGCACGCCGTGGATGGTGAGTAATGTTTTGACACTCAAGACACCCAAACTAGGATGGGAAGTCTTTGGGGAAGCAACATGTGGTTCTGCAGGACCATGTGGCCCATGATGTGCAGGACATTTCACAGCCTGTCTTTGTCATGGAGACACAGGTCCAGGCCCTGCAGGAAGGAGTTTGCTGTGCTTGATTCTCTTGGTGTGCATCAAAACAACACCCCATGCTGGGGCCTGGGGGCTCTGGTCCTGTCTGCCGTGAGGTTCCTGGTTAGGGTGGATATCCTGGATTACCCCAGGGTAGATGGTCAGCCTGGCTACTCGCTGAGAAAGAGTTGGTTGCCTTTTGGTTTCTGACTTTACAGGTTTGTTCCCAACATACTCCTCTGAGAGAAACCACATTTCAGAGTTGGGAAATGTTTTGTTGTTAATCACCCTGGTAGTGAACAGATGGGCAGTGGCCCTTACAGGCTCATTTTTCCTCTCTCTGTGACTGTAGATGTGGCCTAGGCTGGTGACACTTGGACAGAAGCAGACCTCCACTGCCTGATGCAGTGTTTCTTTATCCTACATGCTGGGAAAAGAGAAGCATCACCATACTGCCTTTGGCTTGCCCCCTGCTTTCTGGGCATCCAAAGCTCCTCAGCTCAGAGCCCACAGCCACTCCAGCCCCTCACTGGCTGTGCTGCAAGCCTCTGAGTACTGCCCCTCACTTGGCCTAGGATGGAGCCCTGCCAGAGTTCTAGAAAGAGGCTCCTTGGAAAGCAGCAGGTTTTGAGGAGCACTGTCTCAGAAAAGCAAGTGGTTTTTCACAGTACGTGGTGTCCAAAAGAATGGCTGTGTTTAACTGGAATGTGTGGACATCTGAACATGCTCTGAGGACAGCCCGTGTTCTCCTGCAGGGCACCACTGCCAGCTCCCTCCCTCCTGTGGGGAGCCAGCATGAAATTAGTGGGACTGAGAGTCGCTGTGAGGGGAACATCTCTCCTTCAGTCAGTAAAGTCTCATGGCCGTGGTTCAGGAGCTCTGTCGAGGGCACGGCAGGGCTTGGAAACGGCCCCACGTGTGCCCCACCAGGACACTGTGTCAGTGCCTGAAGGGGCTGGTGGTGTTCCAGCACACACAGGTGTGAGGCAGCTGTGCATCTGAACCTCTGTGGGGCCGTGGCAGTGTCAGAACAAAGGCCTTGAGGATCTGTGTGGATTAGGGCTGGGCATGCTCAACTAGTTCCTATGTGGATGCTGCTGGGAAGAGGAGGGACTGGGGCACAAGGCCTGGTTTATTCCGTGGGGCTGAACTATGCTGAGCAGTATGTGAAATGCAGGAGGAAAACAAGACCTTTTAAGAGGATTTAATTTCTGTTTTGTTTCTTCCCCTCCTTCTTCTATTCTGTGTTAGTTTTTAGTGTGGAAGGGGCCCCAGAAAACCGGGCAGGTAAGCCGAGCTCCTTTGTGTGCTTTATTTCACAAACCTTTTCAAGCATTCAGTAGCTCAGACACAGAAGGTCCGATTCTGAACTTGGAAGAGTCAAGGGAGTTTTGTCATGGATTGCAGAGGGACGGAGAGTGTCCTCTCTCCCTCCCCCAGTGTCTATAGCCAGTAGGTTGATGCCCAGCCCTAGCAGATACCAGGCTTTTGTTGCACATACAATTGATCAGGCTTCAGAAAATGAAAGAAGCAGGTGTTTCATGTCTTTGGTGTTTTCGTGAATTGTTCAAGGTATAAATTAAATTCTTTTATAAAATGGGTTGGGTTCTGATTTGTTGCTAGCTGTGCTGTTAGCTGGTAGAAGTCCCAGGTCAGTATTTGTTAGGTGGCTTGCCTGCAGACTGCGTTGCCCTGCCCACTTTCAGCCAGTACAGCAGTGTCAGAGGGGAGATGCGCTGGAAGAAAATCAGAAAATATGGATCAGACGTTGCACTGTGTTTGTTCAGTTTTTCCTCTGTGTTTTTAAAATGTTAATACCTACAAGGCATGTTCCTGGGTAGAAGCAGGGATAATCCTGGGGCACCCGAGGAGGAGGAAGAGGAGGAGAAGGGACAAGTCAGACAGAGGGGTCATTTGGTTTATAATTCCTGTCTTCACATCTTGTTGCAGATGGAAATGTGATACAGATGCAGGAGCATTCAGTGCCCGTGCAGCTGTAGGAGGCAGCCCTGAGGGTGTGTCAGCTGAGCTGCTGCTCTGTTCTCTTGCAGACCCCTATGACCAGGCCGTCATCGCCGCCGACGAGGTCAAGGAGGAGGAGCCGGAGCCATTCCAGAAGATCGGGCCAAGTAAGAGTTATTACACAGCTTCAAAGGAGAGAGGAAACACAGGGGGTCCCATCTGCCCTTGGCTGGAGTACCTCAGGAAAACCAGGAAGCACTGTGGTACACAGAGCTCTTGGGACTTGATACGTTCAGGTTCAAGTGAGCATCAAACACCAACAGCCCTGGCCCTAAGAACTGCAGCTTTGTGACGTTTTCTGCTCAAGACTCTGCAAAGGGAAGAGGGAGAGGGTTCAGGGGAAAAGCAATCTGGCAGCAATGAGAGAGGGCCTTGAGGTGGCAGAGCTGGCAGGTGATCCGTTCACACTGCCCTTGTGGTGTCATCAGAGCAGAGGGAAGCAGAGAGAGCACCAGACTGCCAAAGCGTTTCTCCAAATTCTTCACTTTGGAAATGATTTGGAAATGATCCCTGGGTTTTCCTTTGGCCTGCACCTTGCTGTCAGTTCTGGACTGGCACTGGTAGGAGCAGGAGGTGTCAGTGTGTGCTTACACTCCATTATTTCCAGTACCCCCAAAGCAGGAATGAGCACCGTTGCTCCTGAAAAGCCCCTTCTTCTGCAAGAGAACTCTACAATCCCAGTATAAAAGTTCTCTAATACTGAAGTTTGACAGCTTGTTCTAGTTTGACTCTTCCTGTTGTCCACATGCCACAGACTTTCTGTAACCAGAGGACAAAACTGTGCCATCTGTAATACAGACTTTAGAAATGGATTCTCTCCTTTGTTTTGCACTTACTTGCTGTAATTTTAGGGTAATCTCCTGCAGCTTGTTCAGTTCTGCTGGGCTTTTTATGCACAGTCCATCCCTCTGGTCACTGCCTTGAGCTTTCCTTTCCTTTCTTTCCTAACCCACGGGAAGGACGTGGTGAGGACACTGGAGGTGAATTCCACATGGATGAGGAATGTGCTCAAGTTTGTGTCACCTGACAGTTTATATGTTAAAAGACAAGAACTGGGGGTTATATAAGAGGGCTGCACCCCTTCCTGATCTTTGTATTCGTGTCATTCCACAGAAACTGGCAATTACACCTGTGAGTTCTGTGGGAAGCAGTACAAGTACTACACTCCCTACCAAGAGCACGTGGCCCTGCACGCTCCCATCAGTGAGTATCTGCTGTTCCACTGCAGGCTCTGATTTACAGGGGTTGTGCTGAACACGAGGGTGGCAGGAGAGAGATCATTCTTGTGGATCCTTCCACTGGAGCTGTGGGATTGCAGTGGGCAGGACATGGCTCATGTGCTGCCCAGGGACTGTAAAGCTGAGCTGAGATCTCCTCTCACAGGGACACCGTTAAGTGAGTCACCAATTTGTGCCCCAGTCCAGGCAATTCTACACAAGTTCCTTGGGGGTTTGAAGGTTTAGTTTGTTGTGTAGCTGAAGTGATGCACAAAATTTGTAGGCTCCCCTAAATAATAACTGAATGTACATGTTAGGGAAGAAGAATCTTTCTTATGAGCTTCTAGGAGGTTATTTCAGGCAGTGAGTTAAAACTGGGTTTCAAAATCATGTGCTACTAAATCACAGGCAAGACACTTTATTTCAGGGAGCTCCAGAAAAGGCAGTTCTTACTGCAGCCTGCACTGTGGAGGGACACCACAGCCTGTCCTCCCCAGACGAAGGGGAGGTTTTAATGAACAATTCTGTAATTCAGTGCAAAATTTGAATAAATTAGTTTAGACAAATTCTTGCTACATGCCGGATTTGAACGCTCTAAAAGTATGCAGAGAAGTTCTTTACACCTAAACTTCCTGCTCCTTTCCCAGCATTGCCCTGGGCTTTGTTGTGAGCCGCTGTGGCTGTTCCTTGCCCGGGTGTGTCCTGCTCCAGCGTTTGGGATGATGGATGGGCTCGGCCCATCCCTCAGGGGGTGCCTCCAGCTGCCACCAGCAGGGGGGGCGCGCGCGCCTCCCTCCCCAAACCCACCTTAATCGGGATTTTAAGGGATCCGAATAAGGCACCTTTGGGTTTATGGGAACAGTCCACCAGACTGCCACTTCTAAGGTGAGTCAAGCTGTGGTGGCTCTTGACAACTCCAGTGCAGGTTCTCTGAAGCTTGGAGATAAAGCAGGATCAGGGCAGACGGTGCGGGGCACAAAATGCCTGTACCACCAGCATCACAAAGCTGATCTTGTTATCTGCCATCTGCTGAAGGAACTACCCCAGTAATGTGATTGCACACATAACAGTTATTTCTGAGCTTCCCTGCACCCCCAAGCTCCACCTCTTGGTTCAGGTGTTTTCAGTCCTCAGCAGAGCTGTTGGTGACCAGCAGCGGGTCAGTCTCCTGCCATAGCTGTGCTCTGGACACCAGGGCTCTGGGGTCACTGCTCCTGCACGCAGAGAGCTCAGAGCAGTGAGCTCTGAGGACTGGGCACCGGAGCTTTGCTCAGCTGTAGCAGGTTCTTACCTTCCCAGTACCTCCTATTCCAGGGGGATTTACTGCCATGGATATCTTTCCACCCTCCCAACCATCTGAAGCAATGGTTGAGCTGCTGGTTCCAGTCCAGGCTCTCTGGCAGAAAAGAAACCCACAGCATTTGTTTTCTGGGAGGTGTTTCCGTGGAGTGGGCCCTGCAAAGGCTTCCACAGGCCCTGCCCCTCTCCTGGGCGGCTCAGGGTCCTGCCCAATCCCCGCTTTGTGGCTGCTGGAGGCCAGTTTTGGAGGAGGAGGAGTTTTCTTTGGAATGCTGGGGTTGAAACCATTCCTGCACCCTGGTTTCTGCTGTGAAAGAAAAGAAGCTGCCTCTAACTGCAGAATAAATCAGCAGCCAGAGATGTGCAGATGAGTTTCAAATATCTCTAACTGTGAGGACACTTAAGATCAAGATAATATTTTCATAAAGTTTGACCCCTTCCCCATAAACTTTTCTTTTTCCTTTTTTTTTTAACCGTTTTTTTCCTCTCCTGGTTCCCATGGCCAGTAAGATTTATGATTTAAAATGACAAGACACTAACCCTGATACAGGAGAGGGCACAATGAGCTCCCAAAGCAGACTGGCCAGTACATTCCCCCACCTTTCAACTGCTCAGACTCTGCTCTTCCCAAAATCCAAGGTCTTGGGAGGCAGCTGACTTTTGAAAAGCACAACTGGCTTTTTTGGACCCTTGCAGTCAGAAGTAAAGCTGAGACTGTGTCTTTACCCAAGTCTTGTTCTTCTGGGTATAAGGCAAATGCTGAAAAATGAGTCATAGCAGGAATGGGTAAGAAAACCCCTTTAGCATTTTCCAAGTCAGCTTTCTGAAGCTTGAGTGGAAGCTTCCCTTCCAGAGCCTGTCCTTCTGGTTTTCTGTGATAATGGATAAAAAGTCATTGAAAGTGGGCTAAAGCAAGGATTGAAATCCTGCAGGGTCAATAGGAACCTTGCAGGATAATTTTTGGTCAGTGCTGCTGTCTGGAGAAGAACTCTGCTGTGGGGTTCCCTGGAATTATTAATGCCAAATGTCTCCTAAGTTCACTTTTTTGAATGAGGAGTAGTGGCTTTTTCATAAGCCTAGAACTGGGCTATGACTCTTCAAAAATACACATTTCTCAGCTGTTTCTGTCAACATATTCACTCTTTCAAAGAAGGGTGTCAGGGACTGTTTCCAGAACAAAAGTGGATTGTAGGCACAACCTCTGTCCCAGTTTTAGAAATGTCTCTGAATGGAGGGGTGTGGGGAGGGTTCACAGGTCTGTCTGTCCTCACTCAGGCTCTGTAAGGTGGGACTGATTGAGCCACGCTTGCAGGTGGCTGGGCTGTTGGGATTGCTTGGAAGGATGGAGAGGGACTATTTCCAAGGGTCTGGAGTGACAGGACAAGGAGGAATGGCTTCAAACTGCCACCAAGTAGGTTTAGATTGGATATTGAGAAGAAATCCTTCCCTTTGAGGGTGGGGAGGCCCTGGCACAGGTTGCCCAGAGAAGCTGTGGCTGCCCCATCCCTGGAAGGGTCCAAGACCAGGTTGGACAGGGCTTGGAGCAACCTGGGCTAGTGGAAGGTGTCCCTGCCTGTGGCAGGGGATGGAATGAGTTGGACTTAAGGTCTTTGCCAACCCAAACCATTCTGAGATTCTATGATGTGCTTGCAGTGCAGAGAAGACTTGGAGCGTTGGGGGTGTGGATTGGCTGTAAATCCACCAGGAGTGGGATTTAGCTTTTAGTGGGATTTCCTGAATCCAGGCTTGGGAATGTGCACTCACGACATCCTTTTCTGGTACCTGCAGATAAGGCAACAGAGTCCTAGGTCATGGAAGCATGTGGTGAGAGCACTAAACTCTCCACAGCTCTCCATGTCTTTTGCTTCCAGGATGAACATCTAAAGTGATGTTAGTGCCCTGAGAGCATTAGTAGGTCCTGAAGGCCCTGAGCAGCCTCACAGGGGGCCTGTGCCCAGTGTCACACTCCCTGTTCCAGCTCTGAGCCATCAGGCCCTCCCTGCCTGGGCTGCGCTGTAGGATGTTGGTCTCCAGCTCTGTTGTAGACATGCCTATGCCTGGCTTTAGATCCCATGGGTCTGGACCCCAACCCACAGACTGACTTTCCAGCTTGATGTCAACCCTGTCCCATCATTCTGGACCTCCCTGAGGATCACTGGTGTGTGTCTGGCCTTGGGTAACCTCACTAGAGCTGATCCTGCTGCTGACCTGTGGATTGACTTCCCAACCTGACCACGGACCTGCGTCATTGCCATGAACTTCCTGAAGATCTGGACCTGTGGTTGAAGCTGTCTGTCATCTCTGGCCCTTGCTTACCTCTCTCTGGGTCTGTGGGATGGGCCCTGGCTGTTGAAGACCCTTCCCTGCCAGCCCTAGGGTCAGTCTTGGCTCTGTAGGGGACAAACAGACCAACACCCACCCTGACACCTGAGATGCTCAAGGAAGTTCATCCAGTCTCTCTACTCAATTCCTTTCCTTATTGTGAAGGACACTGGATATCATTTGTTCATCAAAAGTGCTTAAATGCAGTGTTTCATGAGGGCACCTGCCCTCATGGGTTTTCCCTTAGAGAAAGGGATCCTTTTTGGTAGCACAAGGGGTTTCCACACAGATCCTGCCTAACCGAGAACAAAACAGCTCCAGATTCCATTTGAATGGTGTGTCTTTGCTTCCTCAGTGAGGGAAATATATGAGCTCAGGTGTTTTTTCCCGCTCTCTAATCCCACAGTGCCTTGGCAACAGGCTCCACCTGTTTGTGTGTATAAAGGCACACATTAAAAATTTGATAGCTTTGAGCAGAGGGGTTTTCCTGTGGAAGGACCTGTTTGCCATAGCAGAGGTGTCTGCTCAGAGTATTGAATTTCAGGCCATTGTTAAGGAATCACTTTCCATCATATTCAGTAGAGATAGCTTTTTTCTCCACAGGTGATGGTATAATTTCGTCTGAACCATCTAAATGGTTTCTTACCCCTCCTGGCAAGATCTTTCTGAACAAATGCCATACACAAATTATTAGCCAGAATTTTTGCCTGAATAAAGTGATGTTACTGAGATACTCTGATGTGGTGGTGCATTGTGGCAGTGAGTGGATTTATGTGTGCCACATTTTCTCCTTGATGCCACAGCTTGCCGTTCAAAGGGCTTGAAGGTCTTCCCAAAACCAGGAAAGCCAGGAGGGACCACTGTGATCTCTGGACTGCCCAGAGAAACACATTCTGTAGGATTGCCTTGATTTAACTGCTTACAGATAAGTTTACAGAGAAATCTAATCTTGGTGTTGAGTGACAGAAAATACAGCAATCTCTTAAGGTAATTACTTTGATGCATTATTACTGTCACTAAACTGAGCCTGAAAATATCCAGCTGTAGCTTTCAGACACCAGTCCTGTTTATAACTTTGTCTGCTTGATGAAGGAGGACTAAGTTACTAAATTTCTGGCTTTGCAGACCCTTGCACAGCCTGCTCTCAGGTCCCTAATCTCCCAGTTAAACCAAAGGACTGACTTGTGCTTCCATTGTAAGCTCTGCTGCTCTTGTCCTTCATTTATCTTTTTGTCTTCAGCCCTGACTGTCCTGCAGTGAGTTACCTACCCTCATGGAGGAGCTGAGAGCTCCCACTGTGTCCCCAATGCCCTTGGAAGGTGCCCCAGTTCCCACCCAAAGAGGACCTCTGTGATTTCAGCCACAGCATCACCCTGGGAGCTCTTCTGCAGCCACCCTGGCCGAGCACAGCAGTGGACAAGCTTCTTCCTGCTGCCACGGAGGAGTCCCCCATCTTTTCAGCATCACCTGTATCATGTATATCCTTGAGCACACCATGTGCCACTCTCAGAGCTGCAGCACAGAGCTGCAGTGACTGGAGATCATGCTGTGAGAATCACCCTCTGCATCACTCTTCTCCTGCTCTCCCTTCTCCACCTTCCACTGGGACATGTCTCAGCTGCTTTCCGAGAAAGTTTAAAAAGCTCCAGAGCAGCAGTTACGGGATTGTCTGCCCACAATGTTCTCTCCAGTCTTGCCGTGTAGCTGCAGATTTTGAGGCAGGAGGTTTTTGTGGCCATTCAGCAACTCAGTATTTTTATTTTTAGAAATATCTTGGCCTTTTTGTGAGCCTGAGGCAGATGACTTTTTGAGAGTAGAGCAGAGGAGCTGCATGATGGTCTCTACCTGCGTTTCTCAGATTTAGAGGGAATTTGTCATCTGATGAGCATTTTTTTCCCAATGAACAATTATCACCCTCCAGACTGCTAGAACTAATGTTCCTTTGTCTGTCTTGCATTGCTGGCTCGAACTCTCTCTGCCTGGTGTCAGATGGAGGAGCCTCCTCTCTGGGGTCTCAGTTTGAAGACGTACTATTTGTTTAAGTTGGGAGAAAAAAGAAGAAATTTTGGAGGTCATCACAGCATTGAGGCTTTTGTCTTCAGGTCTCAGAGAGCAGTGTCTGGGCTGCAGAGGATGTACAATGGGGCTCTTTGTTTCTAACACTGAAGAGTTGGCTGAGTGCTGTCTCCCTTGGTATGGATGGAGAATAAAGCACCAATTGGTGGGAATGGTCCTCATGGGAAACCAGATGACACATAAGGAGGAAATTTTCATATCTGACAACATTTTTGCTGGCAGTTTGGCAGCAACTGGAGGAGGATTATCCATGGAAATTGAAAGGAAGTATAGGGAGCAAAACAAGCCTCCTCCCTATTCAGCTGGCCAGAGAGCAAGCAGAGAAGTATCCTGACCTAAACCATGAGAAAACCAAGTGCAGGATCTTCTGCAGAACAACAGAAATGTCAGCGTAGGTCTGTGTGTCGGAGCAAGTGGAACAAAATACCCACAGTTACACACCCCCACTCCCCAGTGCTGCTGACAGGGAGGATGAGGGGGGTCACATTTGAGGTCTGTAATGTCTCCTGGGATTTTGGAAGTGAGCATCCGGTCCCAGTCTGAGGAACTTCTCTCCTCCCCTCTTTCAGAGTCAGGCTGTTGTGCTGCCATGGCATTCCATGACAGCTACTCCCTGTGGATAAGTACTCCTCAGTTACACTATGTAGGAAGGGCAGGTGCTGGTGTTGTCCATCCAGCTTTAGGCATCCTACAGTATCACTGTAGAAATTACTGAGTGAGATTAGGGAGATTGGGCAGTGGGTTAAAAAACTGTGGGTTAAACCCGTGTTTCTTAGTGATTCTTCATGACAGAGGGTTGGAGTGAGACTCGGGCTCCAGGACTCATATCGAAATTTCCACAGAAGCCACTGAGGAATGAAGGTGTTTCTTAGATAATTTCACCATTTCTATTATTGTTCTTTTAATCCAGCCCAGACAAAGGGCTGACCTCCTGAAGGTTTTTCCACATGACTTTTGGCATTGAAAATTCCTGGTGATCCTCACTGTGTATTGCAGAGACCAAAATGGAGATGCATTCAAAGAACATATCCCAGTAATATTGAGAATTTCTCCACGTGTCACCAGTACTGAACATGGGGACCAAAAAGCCTTTACTCACTCTGCCTCCTAATTCTGTTTCATTCCCAACAGCCCCTTTTCCTTTGTATTTGGTTGAAGAGACAAGGAATGTAGCTGGAGATCACTAGGTTTTATGCAAGGCTCAGGGAACAAAGACGTAAACTTCTCTCTGCTCAGACAGAGCTCTGTGTGTCACTTTAGAAACCTGCTCCCAAAATCCAGTCCCTACAAACGGAGGCCAGAGCTGCAGGTTCACCCAGCCAGGCCATGGCAATCCAACAGTGCTCCGGGATAGATGGGGTGATTCCTGCTGGAGGGGGAATGGGTGGGACACATGGCAGGTAAAAGTGTGGAAGGGAATTAACAAGCTTCAGTAATCACCCTGGGGTGAGTGGGGAAAGCAGTGCTTTTCCCTAGGATCAGTGCTGTTCCCTAGGATCAGTGCTGCTCCATGGGATCAGTGCTGTTCCTCAGGATCACTACTGTTCCATAGGATCAGAGCTGTTCCCTGGGATCAGTGCTGTTCCCTGGGATCAGAGCTGTTCCTGGGATCAGTGCTGTTCCCTAGATCAGTGCTGTTCCCTGGGATCAGTGCTGTTCCCTGGGATCAGAGCTGTTCCTGGGATCAGTGCTGCTCCGTGGATCCGCAGTGGCTGCAGGTGCCCGTGCAGGGATGGCTGAGCGTGGCTGTCACGCAGCAGCTCTGGCAGGCCCAGGTCTGGGAGCTCACTGGCTGTGCAGGCACTAGTTCTGAGTGTTCATATCCAGAGTTCTCTCGATCTCCACTCTTCGTGGCAGTGAAGACCCAGACGAGCCAGTCCAGCAAAAAATCTCCGGCGTCCCTAAACCGCTGTTCCGGCCTCCTGCACCGCACCCCCTCCGGGGTCCCGCCCGCCTCCCAGTCCCAGATGTTCCGCACTCCAAATTCTGGATCCCCAGGAAGCAAGGCCATCACAGGTACCAATTGCCTTTCTACCATCAACTTTCTTAACTGCTTAGTGTCCAGCCAGCCCTGGGTTGGCTTTTGACCCTTGCTGGACTCAGTCTGCTCCATCCATGACTGTCTCAGAAAAGCTACTCCCAGAAGCCCTTGATGGGATTAGATCCTTTGGCACATTATAAATAAAAATTTACCTCAGCAGTAGATCTTTATAAACTCTTCCCAGCGACAAGCTGGTTTTCTCAAACATTGTGGTAATCACAAGGTTTTAAAAGACCTCGTTTCAAATCCTGGTGTCACAAACTGAGGAGAGCTTCCTGACAAGGATTGGTGTGATGGCTTGTCAGGAGCGGGGGGTTTTGTTCGGTTTTCAGCACTGTTTGGCATTTAGTGTCTGTTTACCTCAAGGTGATGTTTTCAGGGCTATGTCCCTGCCTTTGGAAGTGAAATGGAGTACAGATGTTTTCACAGTGCTCCACTCCCCAGGAACCTCCGAGAGATAAACTGAACTCCGGCAGAAAAGTCACTGGCACAGAACCATTACAGAAGTGTCAGAAAGCTCACGTGAGGATTGATCCTCCCATTGTCTGTTTCCTCCTTCCAAACAAGATCAAACCTTAAAAAAAAAAGTATGAAAAGAAGCAAAGTATTAAAAGAAGCAGCTGAAAAATAACAGTTAATAAATAGGGTGGGAGACATAATGTGGTGTGCAGGCAGCTGGGAAGCACTCTCCTAAGTCTGCGGGATTGATGGATATATATTCCAACTGCGTGCAGCAGAAGGGCTGGTCGGTCCGTTGGTGTTTAGGTGCCCCTGAAATGTCTGGCAAGGGCAGTACAAGGGTGGCTGTGCTGGGAGAGGATGGGATGGTGAACAAGGGTGGGTTTTCTTAGATACCACACACAGCCACAGCTGCCGGGGGTTGCTGGGGGACCTGTCTTTTTACAGCTTGGGAATCCTAGGATTCCATATTGTTACTACGCCTCTTAGCCATGGAGATGATGTTTTTGTTAATTTGAGGTCCATCCAGTTCAACCAAGTCCGGAGTTAAAGTTGATGAACCTTTTTCATTATTTACTTAAACTTGGAACAACTTCTTCCAGATTCATGTCTTACAAAAGCAGAAAAACAGGGAGCCCTCTTGGGCCAGAGGCCAGTCATCTGAGCAGGAACTGGGAGCAGTTTTTTGTAAGAGCACTCTTTTTCACCCACTGCTCTAATGAAAAGTGGGTCAGAACATTGGGAATAAACTCGGAGCTGTTCTCTTCCTGTCTGGGGGAAGGAATCACTGATGCTTGAGCCTGGTAGATGGATCTTCACAAACTAATCCTAGTCTGGGGTCCCACCCCATCGGTCATTTCCATGGGGTCTTTCATGGCTGGGTCTTGTACAAATGCAGTCTGAGGGCTTCTGGAATTCCTGGTACAAAGGCATTGCCCTTAACACCTACCAGGAAGAATCTCCAGAAGGGATGCCTTCCGAGTGCTGTGGTTAGAGGCATTCCACATGGGCCTGGATAATTCCAGAGGTGGGGAGGTACCACTGCCCTGACGGGGCTTGCACAGACCCTGGGTAGAGTGGCACTGACTTGGTCTGTGCAGATCATTTTGCTTTGAATGCAGAAGGTTCAGATACAAGGAGAAAGAGAGAGGAAGTGGGGGCTGCCCTCTCCTGTGTGGGAAGGACACAGTAAGACCAGTAAGGACAAGCAGATGCATTAAAACAAAACAGTTTTTTATTGGCCAGACTTGGGAGGAAAAATAAAGGCCAAGGAATGAGGGCAAAACCAGCATGCAGATTTTTTCCAAGCATTTTTGGAGACCTTCAACTCACTTCCAATTGTGACATAAGCCAGGATTTGAAACCTGGGTCTCTTTGGGGGGTGGGTTGACCCAAACCATTTTGTCATGGTCTCTTTTTCAATTATGCCATGTGATTTTAAGGCCTCTCATTTCTATTATTTATCTGTCAGGTGGGGTACGTAGATAATGTCTCCATTTCCTTTGCAGCCCTGTTTTATGTGTTTCTGTTTTAATTTATTTGATTACCATTTTTTTCTGTTCTCCTGAATTTTAGAAGGAGTCAGGAATTTTGTAGATTGAGAGTTTGAGAAGCCTGCTCAGGACTTGGAAGGGTCCACTGGCGATTGGCTGGGCCAAAATCCATGGTCTGGGACCTTCTTGCAGTTCAGGTTTTTGGTAACCACATCAGCCCTACAGTCCGTGTGCATGAGCCACACTGCAGCACTGGGAGCCTCCAGGAGCTGGGGCCCCTGGGGAAGTCCTGACAGTAGTTGTGACCACTCCATGGTGTGCAGAAATCCAGAGTGAAATCATAGTCTCATGCCAGTTTTTAACAGTCCCCATCACTCTGAATGAAGCACAGTCTGCAAGCTGAGAGCCCAGCAGAGCTGGGCCGTGTCCACATATCGTTGGGTGACAGTGGACTCAGGAATGAGAGTGCAGGGAAGGGTCTGTCCAGCGCAGACCACACACAGTAGTTTGGCCAGTTTGCATGTTTTTATTTCTAGTTTATCCTGTGAGTCACTACAGTAAATCCATTTGCCCAGGTATTGCAAACCCCGTGAAGTGAGACAAGACCTCACACTGTTTGTACTGTCGAACTTGTGCTGAGGGACACCAGCTTGAGCAGGATGGGATCAACGAGCTGTGCTGTGCAGTGTTGTGTCAGGACACTCTGGTCCCTGCCAGGGTCAGGAGACACCTCTGCTCACGGCAGGAGGCCTCTCAGTACAGTTCCTGGAAGCTGCCCTGCACTGTGGCTGTCGTGTGTGGAGCAGTGCCCTGCCAGGAGCAGGGACTGGCACCACGCTCAGAGGAGCAGGGCCTGCCTGCTGGGCCCTGGGGAGACTGCAGGAGTCAGGGCACTGTTGGGAAGCACAAAGGGTCAGAGGATGTTCCATAGTTTTTCCAGACATGGTGGGCAGGCTCTGAGACAGCCCTCCAGGCCTCCACTGGAATGTCTCCAGGAGGGTGTTTAGGAAGGGAATGCAGGTGCCTGGGAAGCACAGGGAGAGCTGGCATCGTGCCTCTGTAGGTGACACTTTGGTGTTGTGATGAGGTCCTCAGTGTGCAGGCCTGGTCACCTGTGCCAGAGGCTCTAAGGGCTGCTTGTTGCCTTAAGGAAGAGTAAGATCAGGGTTGGGTTTTTTTGCAGGGGAGGAAGCCATGACCCTTCTGGTTCAGTCAGGACTAGTGTCCATGGGCTCCCTAAGAGCCAATCCAGGCCACCTCAGCCAGAAGGCATTCAAGAAAAGTACGTACCTCTTATCCCTTCACTGAATCTGGCCCATTTGCCCCCAAAACGAGGTATTTGACCTTCCTGCTGTGTTCAGGGTATGTGATTATGTGGCACAGGAGCATGTTGTCTTGCCTTCTGTCTGCGTGGTTCTGCATCCAGTGTTGACCAGTCACCATCCCTGCTTTGTTCTCCACACAGCAGAAAGTGCTTTCAGCAGAAGAGTGGAAGGCAAAGCACAAAACAACTTTGAAGAAACGAACAGCAATTGCCAGAACTCCAGTGGTAAGTGAGTTCACCCCCTCCTGCTCTTGCTACCACATTCCTCTCCAAGCAGGACTCAGCTGTGCTCAGCGATTGTTGATGTATGTGGGGTACCTTGGTTAAGCTCGCAGGCAGCCAGCACTCCTGGGATAGTGCCTTTTCTCCCTCCTCCCCAGGTTCCTGGCATTCCAAGCCTGTAAAAAAGGTGATATGGGAATCCTGCTCTCAAGAACCAGGTACTTTAGCATAGATTTCTCAGCGGGGAGCAAAGATGTGGAGGAAGGATGGATGGAGATACAGCACTGCCCATGCTGTGTCCGTGTGTCAGTGCAGTCCTGGTGAAACAAAGCCAGCAGCAAGCAAGAGAAGCTGAGCTGAGCACTGAGTGGTGCTCAGTGCATGTTACAGTGGTGCTGAGTGTGGCATTTTATTTACATGTCACTGTAACCAGCATCCAGCTGTTTGTGGGTTCACTACTTGGAGGTCACAGCGTACCAGATGTGGGACCAAAATACATCTGCTAGAAGGAATGAAAATTTACTCTGCTTCTGGAGTTTCCTTTCATTTTAAGTCCAGGTGGTAGTAACTGAACGTAACCACTGGCCTAGACAATTTTGTTTAGATACACTGTTGACAGAGTTTTCCACAGGATTTTTATCCTGCCCGTGTATTGCCCTGCCTTCCAGTGGGTCACTACAATTCTCTCATGCTCCCTAATTGGAGCGTGACAGACCAGGTGAAATGTGATTTTGGCATCTTGGTGCAGAGATAAATAACATGCCAACAGAAAAGCCTGGTCTCCCTCCTTTCCCCATCCAAGAGTACCAAAAGGTGGTGTTTTCAGTGCCTCTGGCTGGAACGGAGCCGGTTACAGGTCTGTGGAGGGGGTTGTATCTGCCTCTGAAGCAAATAAGGGACTTGCTGGAAAATGCTGAAAAGGAAAGACGTGGGTTTGGAAAACCCCCTTGTGGGAGCAGAGTGGGTGATGGGGAGTGGGGAAAAAAGTTGTTACTGAAATACTGCGTGTTATGTTTTGGGGAACAATCCTGTACTAATCCAAGCATTCACCACAATTACAGCTGGTCATTCGGGGACAGAAAAACCTAAAGAAAAGAGGTGTAAGCAGAACCCATCAGGTGAGCTCATCTCTGTGTTTCAGGCCCTTGTACCCATTAGTCTGTTCCACCTGGGGAGCTGCAGTCAGCAGTCCTTGGGGCTGTTGTCAGGCAGCCCAGCCTGGCTGTCAGACACGGCTCAGAGCACTGTAGTTCACCAGAGTCACAGCCTGGTTTGCTGCTCTGAACGTGCCCCTGGGCTCTCAGCAGCTCTGCTCGTGTCTTGTCTTCTGTGGGTACTAGGAGTGGTTTGAAGGGTTTCAAAGCCTTGAAGTGCACATCTTAAAAAGCCAATATACCATTTGGGTCCCTAACTCCTCTGGGGCCCTTTGAAATCAGCAGTCTGAGATTGTACCATTTTTATTCCTGTAAATTGTACCTTTTTTATTCCTGTGAAGCCCTGTACAGCCTACAGGGCAATAGCAAAAACATCTTCCTTCCTATCAAACAGCTCATCCCTAGAGCCAAGAAAGCTGCATTTTAAAACCTTCTGGCTGCAAACCTCTTTAAATGTGGGAGGAGAGGAGATGAATGTGTAGCATGGGAGGGGGTCCAGGAACCACTGACAAGAAGCACACACGAGGAGTGGCTGTATTTAGTCCAAGACTTGAGTTCTGTCTAAACTATTAAATACTGACCCACTGTTGCTGTGATACATCTCCCAGACTGTCCCTGACATCTCCTTGTACCACCTCACATCACACTCATCCTTCTCAATCTGGTTTTATCCAAGCTGCAACGTTTAAAGCACAGGAGTAAAACCTCACAATAAAAACCCAAACAAAGCCAGAAATTCTTACAAACAGTAGAGTTTCATGGGATTTGCTGGTGTTCTTTCATTGTGAAGGGTGTTTCTGTTTGCACCACATGCAGTGTCACTTTATTTCAGTGGCTCAGTCTAGGGCCTGGCAGGCTGCAGGGAAGTTACAAGGTGCTCACCTTATCTTTTGGTTGAGCCAGGAAACCTGAGGAACTCAAGTGGGCTGCTCAGGACTGGCTTGAGAGGAGTTGGGCTCTGGTTAGGAGTTCCTTTCTGCATTAAACAACTGACACACTCCTCAAAGCCAGGCATGATGATGCATAAACTTCTTCCCTTTTCCCCTTCCTTTATCCTGCATCCCCTTTTCTTCCCCAACCCTGTTTTCTCTCTTTGGCTCTGTTTTTGTGCTGCTTCCTGTGTGTCCCATTCAGTGCTCTTTTCCAGCTCTTGCTCCAAGCCATTTCTCCTCTTTTATTCTCTCACGTTGTCAGGAGTCAGTCCCAATGGTTTCATCGACAGCAGCCTGGGTGAGCATGACCAGTCACTGAGGGTGTCACTGGTGATCAGAGAGGCTCTGGAAAGCTCTCAGGCATCTGTGTGCTCAGGTGTCCAGGCAGGGCTCTCAGGAACTACCTTTTGGAAGGGCTGGCATGTCTTTGCCTCCCCATTTTCCTTCTTTCCCTGGCTGTGTTTCAGTGGGTGGCACAAGCACCACATGGCTCAGTGTCACGTGTGGGATGTGAACTCTTGGGTGATTCTGGCACTGTTGGCCTGTCCTCCCTTGAGCCCCAGCCAGCAGATTTCACCCAGGCAGGGAAGCAGCTGGGGATAACGTGGTGGGGAATGACAGAAGGACACACACTTCCGTCCTCCCACTCCCATCTGCTGCTTGTCACCAAACTGCTGCTGTAAGGAACAGTCACCAGGTTTGAGAGGTAAATGTAGGTCCCAGCTGAGCAGCCCAAGCTGTGTGAGTTGGCCTTGTTAAATGCATCGTTACACTTGCTCTCTGTGGATGTGAGTTGTGCATTGCAGGCTCAGGTAAAGAGATGTCAAAGAGAGCAGCAGGAGGTTTTTAGGCCACCCAGTCAGGGACATTCTGCTGTCTCCCTGTGTCATCGTCCCAATTTCAGGACCCCTTCATGTCTGATGTGAGGGGCAAGGTGAGCAGAGCAGGAAGGTGAGCATCTAAACCCCCCTAAAACAGATTTGGATGCTGTTCTGTTGGCAGTCTGGGGGAGGAATAAGACAACTAAAATGGAAAACGTTGGATTTCATATGTCTCTCCCCTGTGCACAACCCCAGTCCTGTCACAGTGAATGCAGGTCCCTGATATCCTTGTTTGAGTGCCCTGGCATCCTACTACCCATAAAACAGCAGTTCTGTTTGCATGGCAAACTCTGCTTTGTAGCTGTTTTGAGTCTCCTCCAGTAGCAGGTTTGTCTCCCGGCAGGGTGGGATGGAGCCATGGAGTGGATGGAGAAGGACTCTTCAGCTGTCATCCATGATGTGATTGGGGAGGATCCTTTGTATTCATGGAAAAGAGTCTCCACAGCCCCTTAAACTTCTTTTTGATGAAACCTGGAAGTTTCACAGTGCTTTAAAGATAGTATCCTGCTAAAATGTTCTAGTTGCTCCCTTGTGCCGCCCCGGGAGCACAGGCAGCAGAGGTCCCAAGTCACATGAAGCTTCTGTTTACCCACTGCTGAACTAAGGTCCAGAAAACAGTGCCACAACATGATCCTGAAACATGGAATTATCTCGCTGGGATGTAGAAGTTGTTATTCAGTGAGGTGCCATAAAACTGCTTTCAAGGAAACCCTCCCTGGTGGGGGTCATTTTGCTGAGTCTTGACACATGCTGGGGTTTTCTGGACTAAATTCTCAAGAGACCAAACAATATTTCAAGGCCAACCTATGTAATGCTCTTCTGTAAAAGCCAGTGATGATCAGCCTGAGCTTGGGAAGGGAACACCCTGGAAAGAGGCAAAGCTGAGTGTTGTTCCATAGTGAAGGTCCCTGCTGGGCCCTGCACTGGTGCGCTCTGGAGCCACACAGCTCCCAGGCTTTGGGATCTCCCCGTTGTCTCATCTTCTGTCTGGCTTCAGGAAACCTCAGGGGCAATGACCATCTCTACCTTAAGTGTTTACAGCCTAATCCAGCTTGATCTGTTATTTTGGACACTATGGATGACTCCATTGTCAAATAAAAGCCAAGAGGCATTAAGAAAATTGTGAGAATTCAAAAGGAAAAATAAAAGCAAAAGAGGAAAAAGAAAAGCTCTTTAGTTTCGACACCTTGAAATACAGCCATCAAAGGAAAATCTAATTGAAATTGTCAGTGTTTGTTGAAGTCTAAACTTGCTTGATGTTATGAATGTGAAAGAGAACAGTTAAAATTATGTGGGGAATTGGGAAATATTTTGAACTTTCGAGGTTGATTTAAGCTGTATAAATATGTCTCAATTTCTTCTGCTGCATTAGGGAACTATTACTGTCAGAACTTCCAGTGCAACAAATTTTAACATTTACAGTTTTTAAAATGTCAACAATTTTCGTTCCTATTTACACAGGGAAGCTTTGCTTTCCAGCACTGTTTATTCCAGACTGGATAGAGGGTCAAGGGAAGTATGTTCTTATTTTGAATCAGTTTGTGCCAAGCTGAGGTGAGATTGAGACCAAAAAAAAAATTGATTTCCTCCTTTTGATTTAGAGTAAAATTTCTTGGAAAAGCCTGAGAATTGCCAGTTCTCAGGATTTGAAGGACATTGAACTAAATTTTAAACATGCATTTGGTTGGATTTTCAGAAATTACAAACTTGTTGGTCTGTCATTACTCTACAACAAATTCCTAATTCCCATCAGTTGTAGCATTGAACTGTTACAAGCAAAAGGATGATCAGAAATGTCTCGTTCACCACTTGCCACGTAAACCCAGTGTGTTTAGCCTGTGTTAGGCACAATGTAAGTAGTTCTTTCTTGCTTAGCAGCTGAGCAGAACTAACCTTTAGTTTTGTGGGAAGCAGCAAAAAGACAGAGTGTGAATCAGTGTTAAACTCACAATTAAATCTCCTGAAGCTCAGTTTGGGGGTGCTGGCAGCAGACCTGAGTTCCCCCCACAGCTCCTGGTGCAGCACCAGGAGTTCAGGTCCTGCTCTTACCCTGCAGTGCCAGGTCCCCCAGTGCCCCTGGGTGCATGGCCAGACTGAGACTCTCAGCAGTGGTTCCTGCCAAATTCCTGTCCAAAAAAGCTGTTTTGCACCGGCAGTGAAGGGGGTCATGGGGCACATGTGGGAGGTGCTGGCTTAGGAGTGTTACAAACACTGGGATCTTCCTCCTTCCCCACTGTGGCCATACATCCCCTTCTGCTTGTTCTCTGCAGTCCAATGATCACACAGCCCATCTGGTGGGATTTCTGCTGGAGGACATGACTCTTTGGTCAGGATTTTTGGTGGGTGAGTGCAGCTTTAGTGCTTGGGGCTTAATAATTCTTGATTCTTGATCACAGTGTAATGTTAGCACAGCCTGTGCCTCTGCCTCCGGACTGCACCCAGCTGCCTCACAGGGTCTATCAGCTGGGCCTGAGCACAAATACAACTCACATTAAGGTGGTTCATCTCCTGGTATATCTCCTTCTCATCTAGTAGCTGGTTTGTGACTAGTACAAATTTCCATGGAACTGGGAGGTCCAAAGACCAAATTTGAGGAGTTAGGAAATGGGAGGGAGTTGTTCTGTGAGCTCCCACAGTTGTGAAGGGCACGGGGAATGCTGATGGTGGGGGAAGGAGGAACACAATTGCACAGATACATAGGGCTGAATTTTCAAAGCAGCCTGAAAAGGCTGTGCCCAGAAGAGGGGTCACCATCTGAGTGAGAATGAGAGTAACCCAGGGAGAGGCTTCGGTCGAGAAAGTGTCTCTTTGCTCAGTTGCATAAATGAGTCATTGTCCACTGGGCATTTGTGTGGAATGAGGTTCCTTGGAATGAACTGTTTATTTTTGGTGCCACGTTCATTTAAACTGTTCCAGACTTCTCATGTTGAACAGGCAGCTTGTAGACAGGAAGAAAGATATGTGGGTTAAAATAACCACTCAGCAGCCAGTCTCTGTGGGTGATATCCTGCCAATTGCTCAAGAGCTCTGGGACACCAGGAAAGACATGAGGCAATACATATGAAAGCACTGAGGCAATGAGCAGTCAGCAGAACTGGGACAGCCGGGGATAGCAGCTGGAGTGCAGTCTGCAAGCACAGATCCTGGGCTGCGCTGGGGCTGGGCAGGACGTGGCCAAAAGAGTCACTGAGAGAACAAGGTATGGGCAGAAAAACGTGAACTCTCAATTTTGCCTGGAGAAGCTGTGGAGTGAAAGATTAGCAAATCCCTGGTGCAAGGTGATTTATCATTAATCATTCAAACTTCGTGACTGTTCCCTGGATAGGTGGCTTTAGTGGAAGTGACTGTGCTGTGACAGGGACATGACTGTGCGTGGAATAAAAAATGTTGCATAATAAATATAAAGACCAGAAAAATCCCAACAGAGTTTCCTCACACACAATAGCATTGTATCAAGTGCCTGAACTCCTTTTTCAGACTGACAGTGGTTTTCCTGGGTGTAGGAAGCCAAGCATAACAAGGAGACTGCATTAGTACTTCTGGCTGGAGAGCCACCAGAGATGATGCTCAGAATTCCTTGTGGTGTTTTAAGTGGTGAAAGCCATTGCTGTGGGCTGTGTGCCTGTTCCAGATCAGGTTCACTTCTGGGGTGACAGTGAAGTGCTGTGGTTTGCCCCTCAAAAGCTTTTGTGCAGCTGGGCTGCTGGAAGAGAGAGCCCTTTCGTGCCTGGACCCAGGGGACAGTGCAGTGCAGAGAATCCGTGTGATCACTGAGTGAGGACAGCACTTCCCAGAGCAGAGACCAAGAGCACAGACAGTGAGAATGGTGCCTAGAGGAGCCTGCCCTGTGCCCTGTGCTCGGCAGGACCAGATTAGGGACTTGTTTCAGTGAAGATCTTGTCCAGGTACACGTCCCCAGCTGCAGTGGCACTCGGTGCGGTGCTGGTGACAGCACTGTGTGATAAGCGTTGTTCCGTATCCAGGTGGTGCCCTCCATGCATCCCCTTCCGCAGCACTGTCTACTCATGTCTTTACCAAGCATCATCCATGCCTTCATCTTCATTCCTTACTGGCTGACCCTGCCAGCTGGAGCCCTGTTCAGCAGCTCATGTCCTCAGCACTGGGGTTATGTAGGATGAAGGCTCACGTGCTTGACCAGTATGGTTAATGAGGCCAGTTTTCCTTCCAAGCACACGAGGCCGAGTCTGTCAGAGAGTCCTGAGAGTTCATGGATGTGTCAGTTCACAGCCTCAGACCTGGGACCCTTCTGTAAATGCTCTGAAGCGATGACTGAATAATGTTAAGTACACTAATGATTCCTTCCCTTCTGCAGGGGTCTGACACCAAAGGACCTCACTTGGGAACTGTAGGAAACTGGTCTGAAGTGCTGGGAACCACTGGTCCTGTTCCAGGGCACTGTGGAATGGATGTAAACAGCCCCTGCTTGCCCAAGGGCTCACTGAGCATCCAGGTTTTCATTCCTTTCCGTCACACCTTACAGAGGCAGCCTGCAAGGTGTGCATGGAAATGTGCATTCTCAGCCTGAAGTAACTGCACTCCTTAGGAACTCTCCTTTGGCATCCAGAGGGGCTGAAACACCCTGGTATTCTTTCAAGCTTCAGTTTGAGGAAGCTGCACAGTGAACCTGGGAATTTGCATCTGGAGCCCCAAAGAAGGCATTGGTAAAGGGTTTCTTGCCCCCTTGGCTTTTCCTCTCTGGGCCTCCCCACGTGACTGTTTCCATTACTGTAGCATAGGGTGTATCTTAAAATCTCTGGACCTTTGAAAGCGGGAAGGAAAGATGCAAAATCCTGGCCATGAGAAACTCAGCAAGACAGGGAGAGAAAATTCCCAACTGGACGTGTCAGATTTTGTGGTAAATGGAGCCGCCCATCCTGCCCCAGTTAACTCTGGAAGTGCAGAGTGTGGATAAGGATCAGGGAGCAGATAGAGCTGTGCAGCTTGCAGTGAGGTCTCTGCCAGTCTCAATATTTAAACCTCTTTCTTCTTTGCAGAAACCACAAGTCCCCTGATTTCAAATCCTTTCCCGCTTTTACAAAGTAAGAGTGATGGGTGTCTGGGGGGCACAAAGGCAGCACTGCCCCCCCCCAGCCCTTCTGCCCTGCCCTCTTGGCAGTTTTCATCAATAGATGCATTTTTTCTTAGGAGTCCAGGTGTCAAAGACCAGAATGCTCTGTGGCTCTGGTTTCAGGTTTAAATGCAGCAGAAATTCTTCGGGGTGTTTCTGTGCAGTGTGGGGCTGTTAGACCACTTCTGTACAGCCATCAGGGGTTTTTTGTGAAATACACCAATAATGTTCTGAGAACAAGATTTGAAAATGAACCCATATTTAAGTTAAATTTACACACAGAAAAACTAGTCAGTAAACACCTGTGCAGAGCCAATTCCCTTTGGCCTGGGAGCACGGATGAGGAATGGGAGCCCAATGGGGATCAGGCAGAAGGGGAAGCAGAGCAGGTCAGGGATGGGCAGACATAGGTGATCTCTGCTGGACATTCTGCCCCGTGTCCTTGATGTTTTTAGCAGGTGGAGCTTCTTCCTTTGCCTTCATTGTGTTTGGTTCCTGCTTGATTTGTGTCCGGATTTTAGGGGTGATACCCTTTGAACCAACCTGGTAGTCCAGGCCAACCCTGAGTGCTGCACCCTGAGTGCTGCACCCTGAGCATGGTCACAGTGAGAGAGGATGTGTGTTTTTCCTCCACTCACAAACCTGAGAGAGAATGGAGAGCTTTATTCAGAACAGGAGAGTTCATGTAGGAAGAGAAATCCAGTTAGTGCCAACACATTTGACAAGGGTGGTGCATTCGGGACTCCCCTTTTTAGAGCTTCAGAGCACCCCGTTACCCAGCACCTCTTACTGTCTGAGCTGGGTGGAAGTGACAGAAGTTCTGCTTTCAAGAAAATTCCACTGATTTGGGGGTGTGATGGCATTTTTAGGAGCCTGCTGCTGGTTCTACTGTCTTGTTTCATGGGTTTGTGTTGAAGGGCTGGGAACATGCAGTTATACTGTTAGCAAAGCTAAAGCCCATGGAAACACTGGGTGGGAATGCTGAGAATTTTCTCTCACAGTCCTTCTGCATTTGTTTTTCATCAAGTTGTGAACAGTAGTGTTGAAATGTGGGTCTTTTCTGTTGAGGAAAAAGCTGCCTGGGGCTCTCCCTGAGCTGCTGCCCGTTGTTGAGCCGCTGCTGGGTGTCACGGGGTGTCACTCCAAGCACCTCAGGGCACTTTTTCTTCAAACTTTCTGTTAAAGCTCTCAACTTGTGTTCTCTCCTGGCTTCAGACCAGGCTCTGCTATTTTCCCTGGCTTAGATGTGGCAATGAGAGTTAACATGGCAATTACAGTGATTTATTTAACCTAAGCACAAGTGCTAGTTTCCCTCTGCCTTGGCTCACACAGCTGCTGCCTTGCTCTGGGGCCTTGCTCGCTGCGTGTACATAAAGCACTAATAAAAGTGTCTAATAACAGCCCTGGGGAAAGAGGGTTTAAATTGTGCAACCAAATGTGAGCGTTAGTTCTGTGTGGCTCAGGAGTCTGAAGAGGTTTCAGCAGCTGCTGGTGCTTTAGATGTCTGTGGAGGAGTTTTCAGAGAGGACCTGGGCAGTCAGTAAGGGTGACATGGTGACATGTCTTGTCAGAGCAGAGAGGGACCTGCCTTGCAGAGGAGGTGGTTTTTTGGGAAGGATGCTTTGGGGGAGAAGCTTTGTGCTCAACAGCCAACACCCAGACAAATGCCACTTTTTGGGGAGCAGTCTCTCTGGTGCTTGATAGGAGACCAAAATGCCATTGCTTGGGGCTGCTGCAATGCTGGAGTTCAGGCAGCTTGCCAGGGGCTGTTCCAGGTGCCCTGGGATAGGGTGTTGCAGTTCCAAAGGCACTGCTTGCTCACAGCAGATTTTCTTTGCTCTCCACTGCACAGTCCTTCTGCATTGTGGGAAAAGTCAGGAATAAGAGTCAGACCCCTCTGAGATCAGCTGCCTGTAGCTGCCATGTCCTTTCTGCTGGCAGACAGGGCATGTTCAGAGTGATTTCCCCTCTCAGATTTTCAAATATTTTGCCACGGAAGCAGACAACATGTTTGGACAACTCTCTCGGGCACATGGTGGGACTGTTAGGGTGTCCTGTGCAGGGCCAGGAGTTGGACTCGATGGTCCTTGTGTGTCCCTTCCAGCTCAGGATTTTCTGTGAATCTGTGGTTCTGTAAGAGCTGTTTAGTCAGGACTCAGGCTCAGCATGGTGCAGTCCTCAAATTCCTGGAGAGAGGAGCAGTGCTTGAGAGACAACCAGGCAGGGAAGGAACAGGGAGCACAGGGACAGCACTGCTCGAGAAAAACCTGCTGGGTGTGTGCCACGGGCTGGTTGCAAGGGACAGGCAGCGAGGAAGGAGGGATTGGAGGAGGAAGGAGATGGGAGAAGACAGTGGATCGGGATAGTGGGGGAGCAGCAGAGGTGCTGGGCAGTCACCTGTCCTATACTCAGTGTTGTACCCTATGCCACATTGAAGGCCTGGCCCACACAACATTTGACATTTCGCACTGATTTTGCTGCCAAATTTAAGCTGCAGGATTTGCAGAAGGCTTCTGAACATGCAGCAACAACACAGAGCCAGAGGGACAGCAGGGCCAGTGGGGCACCCTCAGGGAGTCCAGATGTTCATGATTTCTCTTCCTTTTCAGACATTTTGGGCTGTGAGGGGGAGTGCTCTGGAGGCCGCTCTGGGAACTCTCTGCCTGTCACCTCTCACCCAGCAGTGGTTACTTGGAGTGAGCTGTGGAAACCAGGAGAGGAAGGGAAAGCTTCTCCTGCAGGCTGGTGAATTTATCCCTTGAGATCCAAGTGTGAAGGAAGGTTGTGTGAGTGCAGCAGCCCTGCTGGGAATGGTGGGTTTGGGGATCTGTATCCCCTGTCCTGCACCAGCCCAGGAGGGCTCAGTGGTTACAGGTGGGAACGGGAGTCCCAGCCTGCAGCCTGAGCCAGCCAGGGACATAGCAGGAGCCCAGCTGGCACCAGCAGCTGTTCAGCATCTGCAGACAGAGGAAGCTTGGAGAAAGCAGAGCTCCCTTCTCCTCAGCCTGAGGGAACAGGGCTGGAAGGGTCACAGCACTGCTCAGGGGCCCGTGGGCCCAGGGGAGAGCTGAGAGCCTGGCTGAGCAGATGGAGCGAAGGGCTGGGTTCCCTCATCTAAGGGATGTACTGCTGTTCCTGCCACAGCTCCCACCCCCTCAGATGTAGAACAGCAAGAGGAATTGGTTACTGAGGCACTGAGGGGCTTGGGAAGGTGAGGGAGAAGGTTTCAGCAGTATGAGACTGGTTGGCTGGGCAGTCCTGCTGCAGGCTGGAAGCCTCTGAGCTGTGTCATGAGCTCCTTCTGCTTTGCTCATACGTAAGGCCTGCCTTGGCCACCCAAAACTGTTGGGGCTGGGAGCAGCACAGGTGTTCTGGGGGTCTGTGTGGGCAGCACAGAGGGGCCTCAGCTTTCCTGGTACCTCCACCTGCAAAGCTGAGAAGAACAGGAGAGGTTTCTGGTTGAAGCACTCGTGGGAAGACCTGTGAGCACCTTGCTGAGCTCAGCCCACCTGGAGGAGAACAGATCCCCGTGGATGCAGAAACCTCAGCCTGGGCAACAGAGAAGGGAGCTGGAATTCTCTTGGGGAAGGGAGGGCAGAGGTCCTGCAGTGGTGTGGGGGGGACTGTGCTCCTGGAAGGAGAACAGACACAAGTGTGGCTCACAGGGTATGCAGAGTAGTTCTGACAACTTTTCCACTTTAAGTTTGCAAGAGAACTCAGAGGGAGGGGGTTTTACTCTGTGTTACCAGCCCAGGTGAACAGTTCTTTTCCAGTCGTGACTTTTCCCTGGTTTTGGATACAGATTGCCTCTTCCTTGTCTCCATCTTCCAGATCCCTCTTCCTCTTCTAGACTGACACATTCCACCCTACTTTCAAGCAGCCTGACTGTTCTCAGCTCTGTGCTGTGGAGCCTGAGGGGCTGGAAGCTGAAATCTCAGAAGTATGAGGGTTGAGAAAGTTCTGGGAAGTAGAGTGAGTTCATTCATTCATTCCCACAGGGATTCTGCACGTCCTCCCAAACATCCCTTCCTTTGTTCCCGGGAAAGACTTTGGAATTGTTGGGTGACTTTAAATTTTACCCTTAGTTTTGACTCATTTTCATTTATGGCAAACTGTTGACTTGTGTGACTCTGTCTCAGAAGTATTTAGAAAATGTTTTGACATTTTCAGAATGTGAAATTAGTTTTATTAAGTAGATGGTAATTTTGTTTCCGGAGTTGGACATTTCTAGAGTAGAACAGAAGGGGCAGCTTTTGGAAATGGGATGAAAATCAACACAATTTTTCTGAGAAGAATCACAAAGGAGAGCCCTGTCAGAGTTATGAGTGCACTGAGCACACAGGGAGGAGCTTGAGATGAAGAACTGTGGAGATCCTGGTCGTCATGGCTTGATGGATGGAGATGGGAGAACCCAGGAAAGACTGATCTGGGGTGAAGGGGAGTCAGTCAAGGGGAGAGCTGCAAAGACAGCACAGGTTTCTGGTGATAAAATAGCTGAGAATGCAACAGGAGGAAGGTAAAGCAGCTCAGTGAGACAATCAGCTGAGAAGGAAATGTGAGTGAAAGAGGAAGGCAAAATGAATGTGGGAAATGTGCTGCTTGGAGAGTCCTGGCTGGGTGTAAGGGATTTGCTTCCCAGAGAGGCACCCTGTAACTGAGCTGAGGAAGAGCTGCTCTGGTGGCTACTGGAAACCTGCTCCCAGGTCAGCTGCGGAGTCTGTGTGGGAGCAGAGAAGGGCCCTGACACTGCAGCAGTGAGGATGGGCTCCCTCATCACACCTTTGTCTGGCCAAGGTCACTACAGGCAGTGATGGCAGCAGGGAATGCACATCCCTGCTGATGTTCAGGGGACACGCAGAGAGCTGACAGTGTCCAAGGAAATGTGGGGTGACATGTCCAGCTGTCAGCATTCCTGAAGCTCCTTAGAGGTACAGCAGGATCTGTTCTCCCTGTTCCGTGTAGGGACAGGGGCTCCAGCAGAGCAATGGAGCAGAGAGAAGGGGTCACTGAACTGCCCTGGCTGCAGCACCACAGCCCTTCTGACCTGTCAGGAGCAGTCAGCAGGCCCTTGGAAGTGTGACTGCTTTCATGACATTAATGAAATGTTAATTTTGACGCTTAAAGGGGAGTCAAGTTTGAGACATTTCCATCTGAGCAGACTGGGCTCTGTGAGCAGCAAAGAGGTGGGTGTGTAACACGGGTCATCTGACACTGAAATAGGTATGGAAGAGGGATGATTTGCACCTGCCTGAGGTCTTTTTCTCTCTGATAATTACAAAATAAGTCTAAACAATTAGATTACGTTGTATCTCTTATGACGTTTTACCACTATTTCACTACTGATCATTCCAGCAGAAACAGCCAGTCCCTGTTAATTCCCAAGGCCTGAAATCCCCAAGTGCCAGTCAGCTGTCCAAGTCTTCCCCTTTTTTCACAAACACAGTTACTTAAGTACCGTATTTCCAAACTTCCTTGCTACAGCAAAACCCAGGAGTAACATCACAAGCAAACACAGTGAATTAAAGCACTGAGCACAACTCCAGACGGAGCTGGCTCCGTTGTTTAAGAGGCTGTAGGTTCTTTGGGAAAAGTTTAATCTCACAGCGTGTAAGTACAGACTGCTCATGGTCTCTTGGATGTTTTTCCTCACAGATTCCCACAATCATCAGGTAAATTCTGGAGTTTGCTATCTGACATAGACTTCTCGCAGACTACAGCCAAGGCAGGCTTGTGCTCTCCTGGGTTTTGGGTATTCCTCCCTGGATGCTGGTGCTTTTGCTTATTCATTGATGCAGACTATGTTTTTCCCTTTGAACTTAAATCTAGATTTCTGGAATATTGTAGCAACAGACTGTGCTCTGTGTGTGTGCCAAAATTGTTTATATGCCATTCTGCTGCTCCAAAACAAAATGCCACAGTGTAAGAGGTGGCAGTGCTGGTGTAGCTGCAGGCATAGAGGCAAACTGTAAATGTTACCATATCTCAGCACTGTAGTTCGAGATCACATCTGTCAAATAATGCACTCAACTAATACTGTTTAAACAGGCAACTGCAAACATTTGCTATTAGGTTAATTCAGTGGAAAAAATGCACTTCCAACACACTGACCAAAACAGAGCTAAACGTATCTTTCAGCTCACAAGGGAGCTCTGCACCCAGCTCTTTCCTGGCTCCAGCTCATCCATATTCCTCTGGCACATGGCTCTCCTGCTCTGCTCTCAGTCTTCCAGCACAGCCCTGATTTCTGTGCTTCCTCCCCCCACCTCTGCTTCCCCCAGTGACCTGCTGCTGCCCAGCCCCATGGACTCGGCGGTCCCTGTCTCACTGCACTCGTTGCCAGCCCCAAACCCAGCTGAGTTCCCCCATGGCACTGCTGCACACCCCAGCCTCTGAGCTGCAGGGTTGTTCACAACCCAGTGCTCCTTGTCGTACTCAGGAAAGGCAGCAGAGACTGGAATTTGACAGAACTGGATGTAAAATGGATTCACCAAGCTTTGCTCACAGGCTCAGAAAGAACAGGGATATGCTAAAAGCAGCCTGAGGGAGTAGCAGTGTGCAGCCTCCCAGATCTGTGTGCAGATCCACAGGGGTCCCCCCACATTCCCCGGCAGGTGCTTCCCTCCAGTGTCAGCGTTGTTCCTCTGCCAGCCCGGGCCTTCTCCTGGCAGTGCAGTGAAGCAGGAGGAAGGACAGCCGGCCCCAGCCCAGGCAGCAGTGATGTGCCCCAGGTTTCCCCAGGGGCCGGCCCCGCGGCGCTGCCCCGCTGCTGTACAAACTGCAGTGTGCACGTGTGCTGCTTCCCTGCATACTCTGTGTAATTCTTCTGAACTGATTTCTCCCAAACAGAGCCTTACACCTGTGGAGCTTGTGGAATCCAGTTCCAGTTTTATAACAATCTCCTGGAGCACATGCAGTCCCACGCAGGTAAGCCGGGCACTTGGACTCGCTGCAGGCCGAGAGTTCAATTCTGCACTGCTGCCTGTGCTGACCCCGATGTGTGTCCACAGGGCTCTCTGTGATCCCCCTTCCCAAAGCCCCAGTCATTTCACCTGCAGCAAACATGGACCCTCAAAGGCTAGAGCACACAGGCTCAGGGTACATCCTAAATATCGCTCCTTTCCATAGGAAGAGAAGGATCATGCCATGCTAGCACAGAGCACATCACACTACTCGTGCCCCTTATCCAAAGGTATCTAGAGAATCCTCAATGCATAAGCTCCTACAGCAGGTTAAATCCCTTCTCCTCCCAAAGGGGTAGTTCTCATGGAAGCAAACAAACCAAAAGCGCTTGCAGGGCAGCAGAGCCTTTGTCCACACAAGTCCTGTCCTGTGCTTGTGTCTCCTGGAGTTCTGCAAAGGACTGAAATTCTCAGAAGAAGAATTTACCATTTCAGCAGTTGTGTTCATTTCCCTCACAGCTTCCTACAAAAGAAAATTCTGAGGAGTCATTCCAGTACTTTGTTTCTTTGTTTTTGTTTTCTATCTTGATACATAAGAGATGATTTTAAAATTCCAAAGCCAGAGCTCTTTCAAAGACATCATTCAGCACATTCAAAAATGCAGAAACAGGAGATTTTTTTGTATTTGCAGATTTTTTTTTTCTTTTTTTTTTCTTCAATAAAAATTCAGGGGAACTAACACAGCTTTAAAAACAATTAAATGCCCTTTGACAGACCTGTGGTCTCCAACAAACAGCTGCTCTGTTGAGATTTGATGCAGGCCCTGAGGAGAGTGGCAAGGGGGGACAAGTGGTTTGAGAAAAGAGTATTTTCCATTCTGTAACAATAGTTCTAATGAAAGTCCTTTCTTGTTCTGTGGTTTAGCTTGAGTCCTAATTTTAACAGTGTTCCTTGAGTTCTTCATCCATGAGGTTCCTCTATCCAATTCGGTTCCTGTTGGCAAATGGTATTGCAGGCTTTGGGTGTTGTTCAGGAGCTGATTTATTTTTCATCTGTACAATGTTACAAAGAGACTTTTAGAATGATTTGTTTGGAGAAGGTGTGAGTTTTGGTTTCTGTGAGAGCATGAGCTGGTTCCTGTGCAGTGATGGGACTCTGTTACCCCGAGGAGCAGTGGAGCACCCCTCAGGGCTGCCATCACTCTGTGGTGTTGGGGTCTGTGCTTGCTAGTTCTCCGTGGCAGTTTCTGCTGCCTCCACAGTGTCCTGACCATCCTGTTCCTTGCTCTGGGCTCTGGCACTGAAATGCAGCATTTTGAGTTGCAGCTCTTGGTGGCACTGAGTAGAGGAGCTGCAAAGCTCTCTGCTCCTCCAAGCTGAGGAGTCCAACGGGAGAATGGCAGCTCTCAGGCAGGGTGTGAGCTGTTGGAAATTTTAATCCAATGCTGCTGGCAGCTTCCTCCTTCTCTCTTCTTTACAAGTGACCCATGGGGAGGGTGGTGAGGCCCTGGCACAGATTGCCCAGAGAAGCTGTGGCTGCCCCATTCCTGGAAGTGTCAAAGGCCAGGTTGGATGGGGCTTGGAGCAACCTGAGCTAGTGGGAGGTGTCCCTGCCCATGGCAGGGGGTGGGACTGGATGATCTTTAAGGTCCCTTCCAACCTAAACCACTCTGTGGTTCTGTGATTGTTCACCTGGGTTGCTTTGGACACAGAACAGGGCTGGAGGGATCAGGTGTGTCTGTGATCTGACTCCTGTACAGTTGTATCCTGCAGAGCTGTATGAATGGATAAATCCCTTCTCCCCAGCTCAGGATTACTCTTGTTAAACTATTTTCTCATCTCCCTGCTCTGTTTGCAAGTCCCTTGTCTTCCACTTCTTCCCAAGTGTCTCACCAGTACAGTGACAGTGAGCCTGTCCCTGTCTTCTTCCAGTGGCTGTCCCCTTTAAGAGGCTGTCCCATGTGAAAGCCACTGTCCCCTCCTGTGGCATCTCTGTGTGTGGTGCTTGGCAGCCCCGTGCCCACACCCGTGGGCAGCTGGGGCAGTGGGTGCAGGGAGTGCTGCTGTGGGATGAGGGCAAAGCCAAGTGAAGAGATGTGAAAACTACATCCAGTGTTGATGGGTGTCCAGCTCTGGGTGCTGTACATGAGAGAGGACAGGGGGGACCACACAGGGCTTGAGTTACTCTGGCAGAGGTTTGTTGCCTTCTACTCTGACAGGAGGATGGAACCAGGTGGGGGTCGGTCTCTTCCCCCAGGTAACTTGAGAGCGTGGTTTAGTGTAGTGGTGAACATGGTGGTGGTGCTGGGTTGATATTTGGATTTGATGACCTTAATGGTCTTTTCCAATCTAAACAGTTCCATGATTCTGTGATTCTATTTTTTCCATATCCAAGAGCAGGTTGGCCCAATGTCTCTGATGTCTGGGAGTGCAGGGACCTTGCAGGGGTCAGCAGAACTGGTGGCTCAGGATCCACGGACTGGGGACGCTGACATAGGGGCAGTTTAGCCCAGTCCATGCGCCTGGCTCAAGGAATATTTCATTATGGGGATGCAGGGATACAAGAAACCTGTATGGGTCAAATACTCCCTCAGTTAATGTGTTCAGGAGCCCAGTTGGGCTTGTCGTGTATATGCAAAGGGCTGATCTCTTCCAGCTGACTGTGCTGCCTCCCCTGAGCCCCTCACGAGGGGCTGAGGCCAGGGAAAGTGCTGCTGGCCTCCAGGAGAGAACCAGGGACATAGAGTCATTCCAAGGGCTGAGCTTGGAGGCTGGAAGGTAATAAGGAGAGATTATAGCTCCATAAAGCAGCTACACAGTGAGGAGAAGCAATTAGAATGTAAATTGGGTGCTGAAAGGCAGAAATAGAACTGCAGAACACCAGGCAGAGGAATTTGTTCTGTAATTACACTGTACAATATACAGCTTTGACTCCCTTTAGAGTACTTTGTTCAGGTCGAGTGCTGCCATATAATGCCCTTCAACAATCTAGGCCTAAAAAAATAAAAGGACGACTAGGCTGAACCTGGATTAAAGGATTGGAGGCATGAAGAGAAATTAAAGAACCATGATCTGTGTAGTTCACAGACTGCCTGATAAGGAAGATGAGGCTGAAATGCACAAATCTCATTAATTCCATACTGAATGCCAGCAAGATATTTGTATATAATAAATCCCCTATTATTAGGAAATAGATAAAAGAGTTATGGTGAGGAAATACAGAAGGTTTCTACCCTTACCCAGCCTCACCAAGGCAAGGAAGGCCTGCACCATGAAGTTACCTACCAAAGTTAGTAGGCAATGTCCAGCATTTTCCTTTGCCCACCCACAGATGCTTGGATTTGAGGACACTGGTGACATTAGCTCAAGAGCAATTAGTCTGGGCACATGCTGGGGGAAAGGTGGTGTGTCATACTGGTCACTGGAGCACCTCCTGCTCTTCATGTCTCTTCCACACCTGCAAACACCAACCTGTGGCTGCAGCCTGAGCATGGCAGTGCTCCCCAGGTACCCACCGTGGCCAGGGAATTCCCTGGGCACACACAGACCTTGAGGCAGTCCCAGAGTCTACCCTGGTCCTGTCACGTCCTGGATTGCTCTTAGGTATTGATCCAGCCTGTGGCAGTGCAGTGCCCAGACCCACTGCTGGCTCTGCAGCCCATGGCTGTTGATGTGCAGGTCTGTGAATGTCAGAGCTGCTCAGAGGAGAGGACTTGCTGTAGGGAGGAGAGCACTGGAGCTCCATCACATCACTGCTGGTCTCCCTTCTCTGCCAAGTCAGTGGCACACAGGGAGAAGAGCAGCTTTGCCCTCTCCTGAGTGTCCTGATGGACAGAGCAGCCTGGCTGCAGAGCTGTGTGTGCTCCAGGCCCTGCTCGAGATGGTGCTCCACTGGCCAGAGCACAGGGCAGTCACTGCACTGAGTGCTCGTGTGTCCAGACCAGCCTGGACCCCCTTTGTAACCAGTGCACAATCAGTGACTCCAGGTGAGTTCACACCAATGGATCTTACAGTACAAGAGGATCTAGTTCTGCCTGGGTGAAGTCTTGTTTGCACCACTGAGTGTAAAAGGCCACTTTGAAGAGAGGTGTGTTTAACATGAGACAAAATTAGGTGAGACAAGTCCAGCTATGGTGAGCAAAGGACCTGTTCTGTTTTCTTTGTGTTTAATTCCATCCTTCTGTTCAGCCTGGTCATCAGTCTCTCCATCTTTCTGCTGCTTCTTCCACCTCATTTCTTTCTGCACTTTCGTGTTGCTTCACAGCCTATTTCAGATCACCATTTCATATTGAAGCATACTAAGAACTAGAAAATTTCCTCTAGAGGGTGGGGAGAAGTTCTTGGGGCACAGGAAAGGAAAGAACATGGATATAGTAGAGAATTTACTGATCTTGCCTGAATTTCTGTGGAAGATCCCATCAGATTGACAGCCAAAGTGTTTGGCCCAGTTCCATACACAGAAATGGGAGCACAAACACAAAGACTCTGGGGGCAGTCAGTGTCTTTGCAGCCATGGGTGGGATGGTCTTTGGTCACACTCCAGATTCTTGGTTATTTGGCTTTTTGTTTGCAGTCTGAGGCAGCAGTGAGCAGCCCCAGAGGAGACTGGCCCACTCTCTTCAGGAGAAGAAACCAGATACAAAATTGTAATGAGACCCTTAGATCCAGAGGAGTTGAGCACAGCTTGAAAAACCAAGTGCTTCACAGGAGAGAAAAGGGCAGCTCTCTGGAGTGCAGGAAGAGGCAATAAGGGAAAAGAAGGATCTATGTCTGTTTTACCTCCTGTCATTTCGGAAGCAAGAAAATTAAACAAGTCTGGCTGTACAGGGAACTTCCATTCCTCCTGGGATGCAGCTTCAGCTCATCAGAAGACATTTCTCAAGGTGTGCTGATGGCATCAGTGTCCCTGATGCACAGAAAAAGCCATTGCAGCTGCATTTGGGGAGGTGGCAGCTTGTGAGTCCAAAGACAGTTTCAAGGTTTCTGAGGGTACCAGCTCACTGAAAACTGCCTAAGAACTACAGAGTGTCGTAGCTTGTTGTCACCTTAGTTAAGGGAACCCTGAGTAACTGCTGGGCAGATGGATAGTTTCCCCTTCTTTGTGCTTTAAGCATCATTATCCTGTGCTTCTAACCCTTGCCTGTCTCTTGCCCCGCAGCTGACAATGAGAACAACATTGCCTCCAGCCAGCCCAGGTCACCTCTCCCTGTGGTTGAAGAGAAGTGGAAACCACAGCTCCAAAGAAATAATGCCAACAACAGTATGTAACACCTTCACTCCTCATCCTGGGCTTACCTGTCCCCTTCCAACAGTGGCTCAGAGGGGGTGCAGCAGCGATGGGCACTGCACAAGGCCCTTGTCCTCACTGAACTGCACTTGATTTCATCCATAATTCATGGCCTGCCTGGCAGAGCAGAGCACCCCTTCCTGTTACAAGAGCACTCATGTGCACAAAGAACTCTTGGAGGTGGTTGGAAAGGTTTGTGAGGGAGATGCATTTGGGAACTCCTGGAAGAAATTAACTTCTGATCCAAGACCAGACTTCCCAGGCTGGAGTTAAAAAACGAATCCAGTCATCCTGGTGTGACATAGGCATAACAAAGCTACTGTCTGGCTTTGTCCCCAGCTCCTCCCATGAGCTTGTGCTTCACCATGGGAAAAGGGAAAATAAAGCCCAGGGAAATCAGTTCCAAAGCACTTGAGCTGAGCAGCCAGGGGAAAGGGGGATACAAAACTGTGGTGCTTTTTTTGTTCTGGTATGGCCAAAAATGACATTCATATTGTTTGAAATCAGGGTTGGTGGAGATCAGGGAAGAAATGGGAACTTGGGCTTCAGCACTGTTTGAGGTGGTGGAAAATGTTGGATGCTTCACTGGAGCAACTGCTCTTAAAATAACTGTCTCAAAGAAGAGAACCAACTCACAGCAGTGGAAAGATGTTCTCCTCTGGAACCAGGCTGGGAGAGCTGGGGGGGTTCACCTGGAGAAGAGAAGGCTCCAGGGAGACCTGAGAGCCCCTTTCAGGGCCTAAAGAGGCTCCAGGAGAGCTGGAGAGGGACTGGGGACAAGGGATGGAGGGACAGGACAAGGGGGAATGGCTTCCCACTGCCAGAGGGCAGGGTTAGATGGGATATTGGGAAGGAATTGTTCCCTGTGAGGGTGGGGAGGCCCTGGAACAGGTTGCCCAGGAAGCTGTGGCTGCCCCATCCCTCTAAGTGTTTAAGGCCAGGTTGGAGGGGCTTGGAACAATCTGGGATAGTGGAAGATGTCCCTCGTGGCAGGTGGTTGGAACAAGATGGTCTTTAAGGTTCCTTCCAGTCCAAACCAGTCTGTGATTCTGTGATTCTATGTCCATTTTTCCATCTGGGCTAAGCTGTGATCATCAGCCTGTAGACATGGATAGCAAACATGGTTATAACTCACCTAGGCAGTTCCTCAGTGAACAGCACAGACGTGCCATCAGGGGAGGCACTGGATTGGAAGTAGTGCGTGCTCTGTCTGTCCCTACACCAGGGACACCATGCAGATAAGTATCTTTCTGCTCCAAGCAAGAGCAAGACCTGTCCCTGGAGGTTCCTTGTCCAGAAACCTTGGGGGAAAAAATCCAGGGTTGGAGGTGTCTCTTCCATCATCTGGGCGTGTTTCACCTCCTTGGGGTCTCTGAGGATTGTTTTGTGAGTTCCTGCTCCCCTGTTGCAGAGGAGCAGTGCTCACGCAGTGCTTTCTCACCCCGCTTGTGTTTCCCTGCAGCATCCGCCAGCGGTTCCATGGGGAACAGCGCGATCCCGGAGAAGGAGCGGCAGAACATCGCCGAGAGGCTGCTGCGGGTGATGTGCACTGACCTCGGGGTGCTGAGCGTGGTGAGCGGCAAGGAGTTCATCAAGCTGGCACAGACCCTGGTGGACAGTGGGGCTCGCTATGGTGCCTTCTCTGTCACTGAGATCCTGGGCAATTTCAACACGCTGGCTCTGAAGCATTTGCCTCGGATGTACAACCAGGTGAAGGTCAAGGTCACCTGTGCCCTGGGCAGCAACGCCTGCCTGGGCATCGGGGTCACCTGCCACTCGCAGAGCGTCGGCCCCGACTCCTGCTACATCCTCACCGCTTACCAGGTGGAGGGCAACCACATCAAGAGTTACGTCCTGGGAATTAAGGGTGTAGACATTCGAGACAATGGTGATTTTATCCACCACTGGGTGCAGAATGTGCTGTCAGAGTTTGTCATGTCGGAGATCAGGACGGTGTATGTCACGGACTGCAAAGTCAACTCCTCGGCATTCTCCAAGGCGGGCATGTGCCTGCGCTGCTCGGCCTGTGCCTTGAACTCGGTGGTGCAGAGTGTGCTCAACAAGAGAACACTACAGGCTCGCAATATGCACGAGGTGATCGAGCTCCTGAATGTCTGTGAAGATCTGGCGGGATCCACGGGCCTCTCGAAGGAGACCTTTGGCTCCCTGGAAGAGACCTCCCCCCCGCCCTGCTGGAACTCGGTCACCGACTCCCTCCTGCTCGTCCACGAGCGCTACGAGCAGATCTGTGAGTTCTACAGCAGGGCCAAGAAGATGAACCTCATCCAAAACCTGAACAAGCACCTGCTCAGCAACCTGGCAGCCATCCTGGCTCCAGTGAAACAGGCTGTGATCGAGCTGAGCAACGAGAGCCGGCCCACCCTGCAGCTGGTCCTGCCCACCTACGTCAAACTGGAGAAACTGTTCACTTCCAAAGCTAACGATGCTGGCGTGGTCAGCAAACTCTGTCACCTCTTCTTGGAGGCGCTGAAGGAGAACTTCAAAGTTCACTCGGCACACAAGGTAGCCATGATCTTGGACCCTCAGCAGAAGCTGCGGCCTGTCCCGCCGTACCAGCACGAAGAGATCATTGGCAAGGTCTGTGAGTTGATCAATGAGGTGAAAGAGTCCTGGGCAGAAGAAACAGAATTTGAACCTTCAACCAAGAAGCCTCGTGCAGCAGGGGAAGCCACAGCAGCTCAGGAAGAAGATTGGTTCGGGAAAAATGAAGTCTATGATTATTTGCAAGAACCTCTCTTCCAGGCCACCCCTGACCTGTTTCAGTACTGGTCGTGTGTTACCCAAAAGCATACAAAACTAGCCAAGCTGGCCTTTTGGCTCTTAGCAGTGCCTGCTGTGGGTGCCAGGAGCGAATGTGTAAATATGTGTGAGCAGGCTCTCTTGATCAAAAGGAGACGGCTACTCAGTCCAGAAGACATGAACAAACTCATGTTTTTGAAGTCCAACATGCTTTAAGACTGTCTGTTAATTAAAACAAAACTTTAAAACACTGTTCCAAACAAAGAAAAAGAATTTTAAGTTCTAAACACTGTGGACCTCATTATGAATGCCCCTGGAAACCAAGTGCTTTTTTATATATATATAAAAATATAAATATATATAAAATTAAGTTTGAAAGGAAAGCTGAGCATGGGAGAGAGACAGCCCTCTGCCAGGAAGGTGCTCCTTTCCATAGATAGTGTGTGGACTTGACAGACTTTCTAATGTTTTCAAGTGGGCAGACGAATGGGAGGCTGATGTTCTAAAGTCTTCAGGCAGCTGAGATCTAAAGTGACTTGAAGTTTCTTTTGTTTCTCCTCCACCCCACCTTTCCTCTTGTCCCCTGGGCCATCTTGCCATGGATAATCAGACTCCATTGAACAGACCAGTTCTGCACTGGACTTTGCTCCTTTGAATAACTGTACACCTTGAGGGCACTTGGCTGACGCCTTCCTGGCACCTGGTGCACGTATCAGGGCAGCTCTGTTCTACCAACACTGGGACCTTTAGAAATCAGGGAAGGGAGACTTGAAGGTTTTTGGGTTTTAATTTTATTTTTATCCTTTCCATATACGTTTTTTTCCAAAAAAACCCAAAAGTTACTCTTCTGTCTCCATTCCCAGTTTTGAGTTTAACATGGTAGCTAGTGATTATAAGTTTGATTTCAAACTCAGACAAATGGTTCATGGCAGAAAATGGCTGTAATTGTTAAGTTTCTTGGCTTTATTTTTTTTTCAGCAGAACTTCTTTTCTGAACTCCCGGTGTTAATTAGCTTTTCTGTGAATTTTGGGCATCAGGCATTCTCAGACTTGTTCTAGAGTAGCCCATTTGCAATTAAATAGTATCCTTATGGGAACCACATCAGTTGTTTATACGGAAAAGCCTAGAAACCAGGAAGAGTAAGTGGTGACAGCACAGGTGGCTGTGGGCCACCAATGAGCTTGTCAGGTCTGCCAGAGAACCCTTGTACCTGAACTTTGTGGTTTAAAAGTGTCTCAGTTACACACAAACCAACCTTCCCAAGGCCAAGGACAAACCAAGGTGTATGATTTTTCAGGGGAACAAAGCTCATCAGTTTTGTCAAACTGGGGTTTGAAGGAAGCTTAGAGAAGTGGATGGGCTCAAAGATCCTTCTGAATGTAAGTGCTCCTGATTGAGTGCAAAGAATATCTTCCCATTTTTATTTGGAATGGTTTCCTCTGGTGGCACGAATGTCTTTTTGATACCTACAGTGCATTACACTACTTGTTCTGTTGCTGACTCGTTCTGGCTGGGAAGGCCACAGGCCCTGAAACATTCCCATGTCCTGGCTCACCCCAAATGCAATTGGAGATGATCATAACCCAGAACCATCTCGGTCACTCTGCTGTCCCCCAGGGCCAGTGCCCTGTGGTGTTTCCTGCCCACAGGCACAGCTCCTGCATCTCTATCAGGTTTGGTGCCTCTTGGACACTTCTCAGCCTCTCGTGCCCAACTGTTTGTTTTTCACCACTAGGACTGATATCCCGGAGGAAAATGGAAGCCAATTGTGATTTTTTCTGTAGTCTCTCCTGCTTCCAGGAGCTTCAGTTCCAGTGGCACGGGAGGGTCAGGAGGAGGGACTGGCTCAGCAGCATGAGGTGTTTGCTGGTGGCTGACAGTGCAGGGGGAAGACTGGTGGGCCCTCTTTGATGTGCTGCTGTTGACCAGATGTTAAACCAAGATCCCACCTGCCCATCTCTGGCTGTAAGAGAAGTTGCACGTTCCAAGAGATGAGAAATAGCAAACCAAATCTCTCAGGCTTTGTGTGCAGATGCCTTGAACCTCTCAGGCACTGACACCTGCACTGGCACAGGACTCAGGGGCACAGTTTGGGTGCTGGAACTTTCCCCAGCCCAGGCTCACTGAGGATAGCTCTTGGCACCCAGCTGTCTTCCACTGGCTTGAGTCTGGGTTGACTTCGTGGCACTGTTACTGGCATCAGGGCAAAACCAGGTCTATCCTAAATGTTAAGTCTTGCCTATGGACATCACACAGCCTGCTGCCACCCCACTGCCAGCAACACGTGAAGAAGACCTGCCAAAGTAAAGGCACTTGGGCATCTGTTTTCCCTGGCAGTGGCTGATGGAGGCATTGGTTATAGGACCACCTTTTCTTCTTGCTGGTTTTCTTTTCTCCTCTACAACTCCTGCCTGCCCAGCCACCAGCTGGGCCCATGGTAACACAGCTCTTTGCACTTGCAAGGCAGGAGAAGCCTGTTTGAGACAAAAATGAAGGGTCAAACAGCTGCCCTGAGTGAGATTTTGTGCCAGTGACAGTGAATTTTGTGAGCTGCTGGGCCCACAGGTACCTGACAGAGAGAAAACTTGGCTAGAGGATGATTCCAAAGCAGGATTAGCTTTGGAGGCAACGTGTGTACTACTCAGCTCAGCTGATGGCACAAGGATCAGGATTTGTAGTTATTTCTCCTAATGGCACGTTACACCTTTTTGTGTGGTTCATCAGAGACCCTGAGAGCTCCCAGGCTCTTTGATGCTCAGGGGAATGTGCAAAGTCCTTGCAGTCCTTTGGAAAGGCAGTTCCAACCCCCAGCACTCCTTTGCAAGGGACAGATTGATGACTTTGGTGGCATTTGCCAGCTGGGGCTCGTTGTGCTGCCTCTCTGTGAGGCCTTGAGGGTGGGAAGCAGGCGAGGCAGAGTTAGCACAGGTGTGAAGCCTTGGCATTGAGAGCTGGGTAAATGGCAGTCCTTTGTGCCCAGCACATGGAGCAGGACTATGGCTGCACAGCCACCCTGACCTCCCAGCCCATCTTTCCTTTCCCTCACACTGTGGTTTTGGCACCAGGTCTGGCGTTTTCTTGCTGTGCTGACCAAAGAGAGGGATGGACTGGCCCTCTCCCCCATCCCAATAACTATCCCCTCCAAGGCAACTTGGGCTGTAGTTGCACTAATGATGGATGTTAAGCAAACATGCCTGATGTCGGGTAGATGCGATTCTCCCAAAGACTAAAAATCTCAACTTAGCTGAAAAAGCAAGATAAAACCTAAGGCCTCAGTTGGAGCAATCTCCTCCAGAACTCGGACTAAGAAGCTGCAGCTTTTCAGGACTCCTAAGTGTGGTTACCAGGCGTTCAGCTTAGAGGAGCTGTTCATGCTGTGTCTGCTGCCAGGCTCCCTTCTGTCTGGGACTAGACTTAATTGAAAGCAGAGAAATACATCTGGAGCACAGGTATTTACCCTAAATGCCAAGCTTTTGCTCCTGTTCCTCCTTCCATCTTCAAGGCTTGGATTCGCATTCTAGGGAGCAAAAATACTTTGCCAAGGTCTGAGTTGTGGAAGCTCTTCTTTGCCAGGTTCCTCCAAGGCAAACTGCTCTGTTCCTGCTCTGGGATGCCTCGGGGTGTGGAGCAGCACGTGCTGTAGAGAGCACTTCCCATCCTGAGGTGGGAGGCTGCAGAGGAGAGACTGAATTTGGCTGGAGCTGTCATGAGGTTCTGCCCACTTGGAGCTGGGAGAAGTTCCCAGAATTGGGATCATCCTCTGGTAGGTCACGTTGGGAATTTGCCTTCTGCTTCTTGGGTTCCTTCACTCACACCTGAGAAATGTGTTGGGATATGGAAATGGGGTGTGTATGTCCTCCAGGCAGTCACTTGTTCCTGCTGCTGACTCTGGGCCTGACCTTGCAGATTGCTCTTTCTGACCTCCCAGTGGGCTTTGGGAGGGTTCTGACCTTCAGGCTGGGGGAGAAGCCCCAGCAGATGAACTGTCAGAGTGAAGGGCCTTCCCGTCCTGTCTGAAGATCCTTGTTACTAGAAAACAGAGAGTGGGATACAGAGGCAGAGATCCTCAGGAGGTTGCTTCTGTGTGAGTGCAGCAGCCAGAGAGCCAGGGAGGACATGGAGCCCAGATTTGTCTCCTGGTCTGTCCCCTCCCCATGTCTCCAGGAGCAGTAGTTGGGGTCTGACCTGCAGGATAGGCTGGGTGTCTTGCACCCGGGTCGGGTTCAGGTGGAAGTGAACTTTCCTTTCTGTCCAATCTGTCTGTGCTGAGGGTGTCTTTGAACTAGTGAACCTGGAAAACTGCCTGTGAAAGCCAACAGTGGGCTCAGGTTTTGTCTAATTCAGTTGTTCATTCATTGCTGTTTAAACCAGTTTAACCTTGAGCTAAACTGGTTTAAGCATCCACACAAACCACCTGCACTGGTTTATCTGCGCTTGCTGGGCAGAGAACACATCCAGCAGCAGCTCAGGGAGTCATGACCTTTATGTGAATTTTGCAAATGAATTTGCAGCAGATGCTCTCAAAGCTTGGGAATGACTGAAAATAGCAGGGAGACACTTCTGGAAATGGCTTGAGCTCTAGAGATGAGCTCAGCTGGTGCTAATAATGCCAAGGTCACAGATTTGATCCCCATACAGACCATTCACTTAAGAGTTTGACTCGACAATCCTGGTGGGTTGTTTCCAACTCAGAACATTCCTTGACTCTAAATGGTGGTGTTGGGAGTTCACAGTGTTCAGTGAGATGGCTCAGGGGGTGGGATGCTTTTTCTCCAAGTGTCTGCAGTAACCCAGATTAGCATGCGAAGAAATTACCACAAATGTTTGTGTTGGTGGCTGAGTCTGCTCAGCTTCACCCAGCCGGAGGGGCCAGTTCCACTCTGGACCCTGCAGTAGCCCATGGTGGACACAGGAGCAAGGACTGAGACATCCTGCTGCTCTAGGAGCGCCAAGTTACTGATGAATCAAACAACACTAAAAGAGCAGGGCTGGGAGTGCTGCTCTGTGCCAAGGAAAGGCTTGGATCTCTCATGGCACCTCTCTGGCTGAGGGAGAGGCGAGGAGCTCCTGTGAGCATTCCCACAGGAAGAGACTAGTTGTGCCCTATGGAGTAGATAGGAATAAAGGGATAAAAATAAAAAGACACTAATGGCAGATTCTGGGAAGCCTCTACAGGGAGGAGAAATCTGTTCACCTGGGAGGAGTTTCCTGGGGGAATGCTTTTTGAGCTTTGTCGTTGGAAGCAAGGCTGCACAGCTCCTGAGTTCCCTCCGTGGGACACGAGGCTGCTCTGGACCTTGCTGAGAGAAAAGGGACTGGATGTAGGGGTAGGAAAGGCCAGTCCTGCCCAGAAGATCCAGGACGGTTCACAGAGCATCTTCCTCCCCATCCTCCCACTCCTCTGCGGCACCAAACCCTTCCCAGCACTCCAATATATCCGTCAGGCAGGTTCCAACAAGGAGGGAGGTGGCAGGGGGCAAAACACCACTCGAGGAGCAAATGTCTTGTCAGCCCTTACACTGCCGAGGTGGAGAATGGGGTGGGGAACAGTGTGCAATGTTTTGCTGCTTCTGCTGTGCATTTTCTGTGCTACACCGTGGTCTTGAATCCGTGGGATCCATTGGGAACGCCCAGAACCATCGGCTGAGCCCCAGGGTCCCATATCAGGTATCTCTGAAGCTTTCACTCCGTAGCAATAAGATCTCCCTGTTCCGGGTGCGTGGGACCTGTCCCCGTGCCACAGGTCACCATCTTCCTGGGGCTTCTGGAAGTGTCACTGAGCAAACAGTAAAGCCCAGCCCAGCTGTGCTGGAACAGCCCTCAGGCCTGGGGGAGAGCCTGCCTACACTAGGCCAGAAATGGTGAACCAATGACAGTGGGTTGCCCTGAAGTTTAATTTTATCTACTGAATGTTTGTGTGATTTCTGTTTCATTTCAGTTCTGGTTTGGCTGGTTAGTTGTGTTTTTGCTCCTGCTGTTACAGAGTCCTTTGTTTATAACTCAAGGGAAGAGTTTTGCTCACATAGACAATGGTGTGTCCATAGACCCTTGGGGTTTCCTCATCCCAAGTTCCGATCCCAGCTGTAGGCACCTGAGATGGAACTTTTTTAGAGTACCTTCTAAAACGAGGCTCTAAATGGCTCATTGGTGCACAACATCAGCCAGTGACTGGCAGGATTTGACTGGCAGGATTTTCTCCTCCTGTCGCTGTGGCATCACTGACCATGGGACCCGACTGAGCAGTGCAGCCTTAGCGATGGGTTTATTTTAGGGGGGAGTTGATGAGCACAGGCATATCCAACCCTTGCTTTTTACAACCAAAGTCCTTTAAAAAGACACTTCCAGCCTCATCAGCCTTGAATCCTTGTTCCCATCTCTTGGGGGTTCTGGTGGTGATCTCTGCAGTGTCTGTGCATAGGGTGGGATTTTTTTTTCCTTGTGGGCCGGGGGTTGGGAGGAGGGAATATTTTCCCCTTGCTGTCTATGGAGAAGGACCTTTCCACTCAAAGAAGGAGGCATGTATTCTGGAAGGAGCAACAGTCTGTTTTCCATGGTCCCTTGAAACTTAGTGGGACTTTAGTGTTATTTTCTTTAATTCTTTAAAAGGAAAACTGGTAGTGGATGAACCCTTGGTGGCAGGTGACAGGTCCAGGAGGAGCACACACCAGCCAGGCCGTGAGGATTGTGGTCCACGCCGTAGCCAGACAGTGTCATGGTGACAAACCCAACCGTGGGAGATCCCTGTTTGCAGCCAGTCTGAAAGGAGAAGCAGTTCCTCGCCCGTACGTCCGTTTTCCCAAACCCCCTCCGGGGGGGCTGAATTCTTGTTGTTTCATCAAGCAAAGATTAACTTCTCCTGTCCCTCCTGCCCTCCCTCCCTCAGTAACTTGTGTGCATTTCCCTCCTTTCTGTAGATGCAGATGTTCTAGGCAATACCACAGACGCGCCCACGGCCCCGCCCGCGAGCGCACTCATGTCATCTTAAAAAATAACAAAAAAAATATACAAAAAATATACAAAAAAATATCTTTTTTAGGCCAGAGTTTTCTACAGGTATTAATGAATATTTTTCTTAATCCTTATAAGTTTTATGTGTTTAATATTTCTTAATACCGGTAGCATTAATTTATACTTTTGTAGCAACACAATATTTTTATAAACCGCCACCGCTGGCTTTGTCTTCATAACGGGAAACGTGCGGGCAGCTGGCCCCGCGCTGTACCATGTACTGTATTTAAAAGGTTATCTAATGTCACACTTGCTGTGTTAATAAACAAAACAAAACCTGTTTGAAGTCTCATGTATTGTTGGTGTGGATCAAATGACTCACTAGAGAGCAATATTGCACGGGGTTGAGTTGCTGATTTTCATTGTGATATACGAACGCTTGAGGCCAACTCAAGTTCTGAGGTTGTGTTTTTTTTTTTCTTTTTAGGATTTTGTTTTGGTTTGGTTTTTTTGGGTTTTTTTTTGTTTTTTTTTTTTTTTTACAGCTAAATGAATTCAGTGCTGTTTGAAACTTAGACTGACGTCAAATGAAAAGGATTATTATAGAAAAAAAAAATCAAGGTGTTTAAATGTTGCTGTTTTTACAAGTCTGTTGCTGTCTGAATGGAAATATTCCATGAGAGAGGAGGAATAGTTCCACTTAGCTTCCAAAGGGGCCGAGCGCTCCAGGCCAGAGCTCGGTTACTTGGAAATACCTTAGAGACATGTTTCTGCAACATTCTTTTCAGAGTTGATGCCAAGGCAGAAGACAAACTGTAACTGTAAGAAAGCATCCGTTGCTTGAGGATTTTCATGTCAGTGTTGTATTTATGGTTTTACAATAAAACAACCTTTAGGAAAAAGAAAAGTGTCTGGGTTTTTTGCTATTTTTCAAGCACGTGACTGGGTCATTCCCCAGGGCTGATGTCCTGCTGTGAGCAGGGAGAACATGGAAGTGACCTGGATCCCAGCAGTGCTCTCTGGGGGATCTCGTAGAATCGTGTTTGAGTGGGGAGGGACCTGAAGGATCATTTCATCCCACCCCCTGCCATGGACAGGGACACCTTCCACTAGCCCAGGTTTCTCCAAACCCCGTCCAACCTGGCCTTGGACACTTCCAGGGATGGGGCAGCCACAGCTTCTCCGGGTAACCTGTGCCAGGGCCTCACCACCTTCACAGGGGACAATTTCTTCCAACATCCCATCTAACCCTGCCCTCTGGCACTGGGAAGCCATAAGAACTTGGCATCCACAGAACTCCACACTGGGCACCACATGCCTGAGTGCTCCCCAAAGCATTTCCCAGAGCATCCCTTCAGTTCCCGGTGCCATGTTCTGCTCCTCCCTCACCGAGGGGAGGTTTGTTTGTAGCAGGAAGGGCCCTGAAGCCCGAGGGCAGCTGGGGATGGTTTGGGGGCTGCAGCGGGGGGTTGGTGTTCACAGCTCCAGGCGGGGTCGGCTCAGCTGGGTTTGCTCTGCTGAAGCTGCTCCAGCTGGTGCTGGGGAGGCCGGACTCCAGGGCCAGAGATTTTCACCTGTGTCAGCAGAGCCACCTGAGGGCTTGATTTCACTCCAGGGGAACAGGGGCACTGGGTGGGCTCAGAGCAGCCTCCCTCCTCCCCAGGACAAAGCCCTTGGCAGCTGTTTGTAGTGGGGGCCAAAATGGGCACAGAAATCTGGGCTCAGGCCGTGACAGGCTTGACCTGCACCAGGATGTCCCAGGGGGTCCCAGAGATGTGCTGATGAGTGGGGCACTGCTGGTTCTGCGTGCAAGGACTCACTGATGCTCTCTGGAGCTCCAGGACCCACCTCCAAACAAACCAGAGACCACCAGGAATTGTCCCAGGTGGAACAAGTACATGGACCAGGGTTCAAAGGAGGCAGCCAGGCCTTAACACTGGAAAATCCTAAGGAACATTTTCCATCACCCTTCATGTGTCCCTTCCTTTGACCTGTTTTGATGTCCTCTGGGTTTTTTTAACCTTGCACCCACCACCCTGCAAAAAGCAACCAAAAAAACCCAAAACTTTGCTACAGAATTGGGAAATTTGTAGTGAATTTGTTAGTTGGGAAAAAACAAAACCCAAAGACATGGAGTGACGATGGGTCTGGCCATTGGATAAACTCTTGGCTCTTGGTCAAGTGTGAAGATAAGTCAAAATAATAAATACAACTATCAGTTTATAATGATAAGAATGGCTGTGGCTTTGCAGGAGGTTTGCAAAGGGATTTTAGTAAACAGTCAGAACAGTGCCCTCGGGTCCTGACAGAGAGGGGCTGGGGTTTGTTTGAAAATCTAAATATGTGAAGTGGATAACGTAAAGCCAGGATGCCCAGCAGAATGGAGGATGGTGCTCCTTGGCACACCAGTGGCTCCTGGCACTCAATTGTCCTTTTTGCTAGAGCCATTTAAAAGGACAAAAACGATTGCTAATGGGAATGTAAGAGACTTAAGCTAATCCTGCCGTGTTTCCCAGTTCTCTAATTTCTGCCCTAACAGGACACAACTACTTTAGCTTAGCAATAAAGGAACTGGTAGCTCCAAATTCAGGCTCTGCTGGAGGTATCCCCCGGTTTCCTTTCATCTCAGAGGGACTGATGGGTCTAACAAAGCTGATTGAACTCACCAGCTCTAATCTGAGCTTCAGCAATTTCCCTGCCTTGGAGTTTTGTTCATCCCGAGATCCCGTACGAGGGAACAGAGAGAGGAGCAGGGAACAACAGCCCAGGTGTGGCAAGAGCTCTGTACCAGTGTGTGTTTGGGGTGGGGGGAGTGGCCCTGGGCCCCCATAGTTTTAGGTGAACCTCGTGACCCACATCATGTCACGTAACATCTCAGTTCTTTCAGTTTCCTCTTGGTGCTTCTCCATCACCCATCACTGCCAGGGCAGCTGCTCCCTAAGGAATGGGGTGCTGGGAGCTGAGGGGGTCTCGCTGCTCTGAGTGGGATGGGCAGGGCAGGCCCGGAGGTCGTGGAGTCAGATCATGGGACAAGCTCACGGCAATGGGGCAGGTCTGAGGTCCAGCTGCGAAGTCAATCTGCAGCTCAGGGCTGTCGGTCTCTTACCCCCCGCGTGGCGTGGGGGCGACCCAGTTCTAGTTCTGGTTCCATCTGAAGAACCCATTTCTGACGGCTGAGGTGGATGGGGAGGGGGGAAACTCCAAACTCAGGGGTTCTTTTAGGTTCCGAGCCTGGAGGGGAGAGCTGTTCCCCCCTCCCTCCGTCCACGTGGTCTCATGGCAGGCACAGAGACAGCACCCTGGGCGCGGAGAGGAGGCAAGAGAGAGTTTATTGTTGGGGGGGTTACATTTATAGGGTTAGAGTTCACAGGGTTAGCCAATTACAGGTCACAGGAAGGGGTTAACAACCAATAGGAAGGGGTTAAAGGGGGCCAATGAGAGCACTCAGGGTATCTTCTCAGGGCATTCCTGCATGGGACAATACCTGCCGTAGGGGCCACTGGGAAGAAGAAACCACGAGCTAGTAAAAGGATTACAAAAAGCCATCTTGGAACATGCTTTAAACAAACAGTTTTCCAATATCCTACAAGTTTATTGCAACACAGGGCCAGGATCAGGAGAGGGTAAACAGGGTCTGAGGATCTGGAGAGGGTATCCAGGGTATGACACAGCCCAGCAATGGCTGGGCAGCTCTGTGGGGATGGGACAGGATGGAGGTCCAGCAGGGAAGTCAGGCTGGGGTCAGAGTCCAGGTCGGCCGGGGGTACAGCATCGCTCAGGGCAGGGGCTGAGGGGCCTGAGCTGAGCTGAAATGGGCTCCTGGGCCGTGGGCAGGGAGTGGAGGAAGCACCCCAGGTGAGGCTGGTCAGGGCCACCAAGACATATTAGAGCTCTCAGGTCCCTGAGAGGCTCAGGCTGTTGAGTTGGACAAATGCTCCTTCTCCAAGCTCCTCCTCTCTTGTGAAGCTCCTTGTTGGAGATCCCCTGTGGCTCCTGAAGCAGGAGAGCATGGGCCAGCTGCAGGACCCCTTCTCCTGGCAGGAGCACCCCCAAAACAGTGAAGAACAACAAACTGTGAACACAAGATCAGTTTTAAAAGACATTTAATAGCAAAATATTGGCAGTGCAATGGGCAGATGTGACTGGTGGTGGCACAGCTGGCACAGGGTTCCTGGGGTGCTCCTGGGGTGGGCAGTGGGCTCTGCATGGACAGAGGGCGGCTCTGGCAGGGTCCCGCTCCCAGTCCTGCTCTGGAATAGTGCAGAAGGAGGAATCAGAAGCCCCAGCAAAGTGCAGGATTCACAAGGCTCAGGGACGTGCACAGTGCACGGGAATGGGAGCCACCAGCCTGGGAAAGCTCCTGGACTTGAGCATTTGCTCCTGCTGTCCCTTGGAAGAGCGGAACTGTCAGAGCCCTGCTGGTGACCCACGACAGCTCTGCCTGGGGGGGGTTACAGGTTTCCCCACAGAAAGCAGCCAGGCAGAATTTAGCCCTTTAATACAGCACATGTAGCCCCAAGCACAGGAGGATCTAGAGCAGTTCCTGTGAGGTTTGCAGCCCATGTGAGAGCTGGAGCCTGTCCCAGCCAAGGTGATGCTGCAGAAGCATCAGCAGGACTGGCTCGGAAAAGCCACTCTGGGCAATTAAAGGGCACATGGAAACAGAACTGTTCAAAATGATTGCAGCAGTGAGGGACAAGGACACTTCAAGGGCAGCTCTGGCAGTCTGAGGAGACTGGGGGAGACCTCACCAGGGTTTGCAGCATCTTCACCAGGGGCAGGGGAGGGGCAGCTCCCATCTCTGCTCTGGGGGGAGCAGGGACAGGACCCAGGGAAGGGCTGGAGCTGTGTCAGGGCAGGGTCAGGTTGGACCTCAGGAAAAGGTTCTTCCCCCAGAGGGTGGTTGGCACTGACCAGGCTCCCCAGGGCAGTGGGCACAGCCCCAAGGCTGCCAGAGCTCCAGGAGTGTTTGGACAACGCTCTGAGGGACAGGCTGGGATTGTTGGGGTGTCTGTGCAGGGTCAGGAGTTGGACTGAATGGTCTTGTGGGTCACTTCCAGCTCAGGATTTCTGTGATTCCATGATTCTAACGTGAAGTTCATACTCAGCTCACATTGCAGGACAGCCTTGGAGCTTTGGTGGCCTGGACACAGAAGGATCACCAGGGCTCAGGCTCTGCTCCCTGTGCCAGTGCCTGTATTTGTCACACTGGTGATGCCTGCACAGCACCTCTGCCACCAGCCAGGGTGGGCAGGACCCACCTCAGAGCCTCTGGCAGCGGGGTCCTCACCAGTCCAGACCCTCCTCTTGTGCCAGAGACTTCACGCTCCCCTCGCTGTAGAACTGGGAGAACCAGCGCCGGTGCCTCTGGATCCCGGAGTCCTCCCTGACCAGGAGTGGCTTGGACAGGTACTGTTTATTATTCCAGATGGTTATATCCCGCTCAAACTGGGGGGAGAAGGAGGGTCTCATTCAGGTGGGGAAGCTGAACCAGCAGGTTTGTGTGACACTGATTTACTTTTCACGTTTCTCCCAACAGGCCCTTGTGGGACTGCTCCTGTTATCAGGAACACAGAACACCACGGCTCTGCCTGCAGCCAGCAGAGTTTAGCCCAGAAAAGAAGCCACTTCCAGCTCAGACTGCCCCTGTCATGGGGGCTGTGTCGGTAGGAGCTGCTCCACCTGAGAGTTTTGGTTCATCAGGTAGCTCCAGCCAGACAGGGCTTTATAAAAAAAGCATCCACATCTTACACTCTGCTGGCACACATGGAGTAAGATTGTGGAGTTTTCCTTTGGGAAGAAGGTGCTGCAGAAATGAGGGTTTCTCATTCACATTAGTAAGATGTGAAATGTCAAAAAGCAGCATTTATAGAATATGAGGCAGCACAACTAAATTTGACTTGGGGAAGGTCTTTGGCATCTGAAAATCATCTGGAGCTGGAGAGATGGGCCCTCTCTCCAACAGAGGTGGCCTTCAAGGCCATGCTTGACCTGAATTTGGCAATAGTCTTGTCTCATCTGGGATATTGAACTGGAGACCTCCAGAGCTCAACACTTCCATGAATCCCTGCGGTAAAAGCCTGGAAAACCTCTTTCAGGAGTAGCAGGAGTTGCCAAATCTCATGATAATTTAAAAACAGGAGGATTTCTTGGCACAGTTCTTACCAAAGGTAGTAGGATGATGTTGAAGCCCCAGCCTGGGATGCTGGAAACCTGGATGCAGTGATTAGTTCCCTCAAAGACTTCCTTCAGCTAAAGAGAGGTTGCCTAATCCTCGTGTCCCAGCTTCCCACCCACAGGAGAGGCATAACACCTGTCTGCCACCCTCAGCAGGTGACCCGCTGTAGGGACCCCCTCTATTCGACCTCCAGTTTGATTTTTTGGGCTACTGACAAGGGAAGATCACACCAAGCACCACAAAGACCTTCCCCATGAGTGCTTTGCTCCCGCAGGATATGGGAGCCCATGCGGGCAACTGCTCTTCCTTCTCACACCTCCCAGGCACGAAGCTCCAGGGAACCAAATCCCTTTGGCTGCTCTTCTGCAGGGACCTCACCTGGACACACTCTGCCCTCAGGATGAACTTGGGGACTACGGCTGGTATGTTCTTCTGGTAGTAGATTTTGTGAACGACACTCTGCAGGAGAGGCTCCAGGGGAGTCACTGTCTGCAGGATGATCCCACGGCCCAGGAACGCGTGTTCAAAGATCAGGTAAACCAGCCCTGGCCCCACCTGCAGAGCAACAGAACATCCTCAGGGAACAGCCCCCAGTGGTCCAGCCCTCTGGTACAGCAACTCCCACACCTTGAGACCTGCTGCAGATGTCTCCTGGGCTGGGCTCGTTACTGTTTTCACCATCAGGCACAAAGTCATGGCCTCAGGGCCATGAGTCACAACTTTGCCAGTTGTTACCATCTCCAGGCAGGGTTAGATTAGATAGATTAGATATGGGGAAGAAATCTTCCCATGAGGGTGGGGAGGCCCTGGCACAGGTTGCCCAGAGAAGCTGTGGCTGCCCCATCCCTGGCAGTGTCCAAGGCCAACCTGGGCTAGTGGAGGGTGTCCCTGCCCAGGGCAGGGGGCTGAAATGAAACCATCTTCAAGGTCCCCTTCAACCCAAACCAGTCTGTGACTCTATGACTTGTTCTGCATTTCTAATCAGGGAATAGGTCAAATTCCTTCAAAAATGTATTAGACCAAATTTAGAAAAGTTTTATCAGGCAAACTTCACATTTCATTAAAAAAATTCCAGAAACAAAAATAAAAGCGAGATGATCCAGTTCCCACTGATTCGTAGCATTATTTCTATTTTCCTATAATTCTTTGTCAGTCTGTGTCAGCTATTTTTTTATCTCATGGCTGATCTTGGGCTACAGACACACTGTTCTGATTGTCTGCCTTTCCCACTTCTGCACTGTAACCAGCTGTGACCATGTGGTGTCAATGTCCCTCGGGATTGTCACCGATGCCTGCTCAGGTGATTGTTTTAAATTGTTTTGTGGCACAGTAATCCTTAGGAGCCCTCCCTCCTCTCTGGGGCAGCCCCAGTGCCAGTGGGTGCTTTTTGGCCCTCGTGTCGGATGCACTTGGTGGGGAAGGTGACCCCGAGATGAGCTCAGTTGGTCAGAGCAGGGTGCTGACAACAGCGAGGTTCATTCGATCCCTTTCGGGGCCATTCAGTCGGACTCGGTGATCCTTTGGGTCCCTTCCACGTCAGAACATTCTGTGGCTCTGGGACACTGAGCAGGACAGGCAGGGCTCTCAGCCTTTGGGGTAGCAAAGCCCTTCAGCTTGAGATGCTGCTGGTGGTCACCAGCCCAGGACGTACCTGCCTGGCTGAAACCGTCAGATCCATGAGGGAGAGGCGCTTCCCGAAGATGGTTGCGGAGTGTTGGAGCAGCAGCCGGGAGCAGTGCTCGTTGGGCTCGGGCTCTGGCTGCCACTCTGCCTGGGGAGGGGAAAGGATGGCTCAGCCCCAGGGTGGGGAGCACAGGCTGAGAGGGGCAGCATGAGATGGGGACAAGAGCTGTGAGGACCATCTGGAGACGAGTGCAGGTGGGGGAGTGCAGCTACAACCCTCGGAGACACAGATCTGGGAGCAGGAGGTGCAGCCGAGGGGGTGAGGTGGGACAGATGCTTTGGGGCAGGAAAGGAATCTACTTTGGAAGACTTTGACCTCATGGCTAAGAGGGGAGCTGGGGTCTTACCTTCCAGATGTGCTTCATGAAGTCCCACAGCCTGGACCTCGTGTGCCTCGGGTCAGACCCTCCCAGAATGGCTGGGCCGTGGAGAAAAGCCAAGTGAGCCGTGTCGGCCGCGTTCTCGGGGATTTCCTGACGTTGGGGAACAACTGGCTGTTGGCAAGAGCTGACTCGGGTGGGAGCTGCCTGCGCTTCCAGCAGCTTTGCAACAGCCCCAGGGTGACCCTGGTACAGCCCTGGGCCCCCAGCTGAGCAGGGCAGAGCAGGGCAGAGGTGCTCACAGGGCTTGAGGCAGAGAGAGGCACCAGGGGCCTCAGCACAGACTGACCTGCGACCAGCTCTTAGCAAGCATCTAGGAATAATTGAAACAGGAAGCTCAGCAAATTCAGGGTTTGTTTCCTGTGCGCTCACTTGTGTAGATGCACAAGCCGGGACTCCAAATAAGTCCTGCCTTTGGCCCTATGATAGCTCTAAGGAATAAAGCATTTTTGCCTAGTTTTCACATCCTTTTACACCTTTGAACCTCACCAGCCTGCCCAAATACATCACTTTTTGAGACATTTTAGCTGCTTTATGACTCAAGCTTCCCACCAGCTCTGCAAGCAGCACAGACTGGCCCCAGCACAGACCTGTGTCCAGTGGTTTGCACTGGAAAAGACATAAAATAAATGTTACTATCCTCTCAATCCCCCAAATTCTCCCAGCTCCTCTGCACACTGCCAGAGGTGCATCTCCTGTGCCTCATGCATCTTCTTTAAGTCTCCCAGTAACTGTTCCTTCCTATCCCCTCTCCTCCCTTGGGATGCAGCCAGCAGGCAGGTGCTGCCTTTGGATTTGGTGTGCTCTAGAATAAGGGTCATTTTTGTCCCTGATCTTTACAACTAGAGGTGTTCTGCTCAGCAGCAACCACAGAAAAATCTCCCCAGGACCCCCAGACACCACCCAGTTTCAAAACTGCTGCCTCCCATCTCTCTCCAGGAGGAGCCCCCACCCGTGGCTGCCCCTTCTCCCTCCCAGGTCCCTTCTGTCCAGTGCCGCAAAATGGGGCCCCTTTTCCAGACTCATTTCCACCGAGAGGCAGCAGCTGTTTGTTCTCCATGGCCCATTTGTCAGCCTATGATGGTGATTATGAAGATTAACAGCAAAATAACTGCGCGTTTCCATTTGGGTGATCGATGGGTTGAAACGCCTCCTGACAGTAAGTGCCACAGCTCTTGGAGGACCTTTTTCTTAAATTACACCAGTTGTAAGTCAAAGCAAATTAACAGATTCTTTTTAAGCACCCAGAACAGCTGTTCTCCACTCGAGGAGCTCACGCTCCGTGTTTGGGGAACATATGCCGCAGTCTCAGGGGGTGTTTCTGGGTCAGAGCTCTGCCAGCAGCACTGATGGCACTGCCAAGGTCTGGTTAACTGGGAGATGTCCCTGAACTGGGCTATAGGAGAGCACACAGGCCTGGGCATGCCCCACGGGGGGAGGGACCCGGCTCCCTACCTGGATGTGCACGTCCACCAGGTGCTCCGTCTGCCCACGGAACACCCACTCCCCGGCCGTGATCTCGCGCTGCTCGGGCACTGCCCAGGTGGGATGGAGCCCTTGGCAGTGGTACCAGACCAGCACCATCCCGTTCACCTCACAGGACGGCCAGGCCCGGACCCTGGCGAAATCCGGCACTGCGGGGGCACAAAGGGAACAGGTAAAACCCACGGCCCCGAGGCCGACACCGACCCTGACACCTTGTGCTGAACCGCAGCTCAGACATCGACTTTGTGGGAGATACTCGTGTGGCACACACTCGTGCTGGCACTTCTCCAGCTTTCACGGTGCTGAAGAAGAGCAGCACCTACAAAGGTCACAGAAAAGAGTTTGTTTTAATCAGTTTTATTTCAGTTTGGTGCTGAAATGCATAAGTTTTTAAAGGAACAACCTGGCTGGATGGTCTGCTGCCTCTTTAACCTGGTTAAATAACTAAATGGCTGCTGCATGAATGGATCCTTCTCCAGTTGCACTGAGCAAAGGAGATGCTTTTAGTTCTAGATGTGCAAAGAGAGTAAAAGTCATCACTGCCTCTCAAGTTCAAGTCATTCTCTGCTATAACACTGCAGTATCAGAAAGAAATTCTTTACAGAGAGAGTAACCAGCCATTGGAATGGGCTGCCCAGGGAAGTGGTGGATTCTCCATCCCTGGAGGTTTTCAAGACGAGGCTGGACGTGGCACTGAGTGCCATAGTCTAGTAACCACAGTGGGGTTGGATCAAGGGTTGGACTTGATGATCTCCAAGGTCCTTTCCAACCCGTCTGATTCTATGATTCTGTGATCATGTGTTGCTTTAAGGATAGATCAGTGAAATTAATTTTGGCGTTTATAGCTGATTGTCAGAAAATGCAGCTTCTACTGGACTGGAAGGCTGTTGCCTTGATTACTTTTTTTTTCTAATGTGGAAACGAGCACCAAGGAGAGCACAGAGCACTTCCTTCTTACTCAGCCTTGTACGTGTAGGAGGTGAAATAATGGGAGAAATGATGATTCTCTTTCAGTCAATGAATATCAGAGGGGGCAGGAGGAGCCCATCACTGTGATTTCTGGTTGACAACACCTGGTGCTTCGGGTGGGATGCATCTCATTAAATTTCTAAGAGGGCTTCATCTGCCCCCACACAGACATAAAATCACAGAATCGTTCAGGTTGGAACAGACCTTTAATATCCCCAAGTCCAACCACTGGCCAGCACTAACCTGTGTCCCCAAGTGCCACATCCACACATCTTTTAAATCCTTCCAGAATGGTGACTCCATCACTGTTCTGGGCAGCCTGTTCCAATGTCTGACCACCCTTTTAGTGAAGGAATTTGCCCTAATATCAGATCTAAACCTCATCTGTCACAACTTGAGACCATTTCCTCTCCTCCTGCCCCTCGTTTCCTGGGAGCAGAGCCCGACCCTCACCCAGCTCCCCTCTCCTGTCAGGGAGTTGTTGAGAGTTGAGAAGGTCCCCCCTGAGCCTCCTTTTCTCCAGGCTGAGCCCCCCCAGTTCCCTCAGGCATTCCTTGTGCTCCAGACCCTTCCCCTCTTCCTCCAGCCCCACGCTGGGCTCTGGGGCTCTGCCTGTCTGTGAGTCCCTGTGAGCCCAGGGCTGGAGGAGCTGCCCATCTGAGCTCTCCAAAATCCTGCTCCAACAAAGTACCTGTGTGAGCACAGATGGCTTTTAAATCTGTTTAAATCACCCTGACCTATTTGGGCTGGAGGGGAGCAGGGCAGCTGGCTGCAGTTTTATTCTTTTGATACCTCCAAATAGCAGCAACTCAGAATTCAGCCATTTCAGATACAATGGCACATCTTGGCGAGTGTTTGCGTATGTCCAGAATATTCTGCCTCGTTTTGTGGTGAAACACATCATTTCATTTGAATACAGCTCTTGACTGTGTGGGGGGGAAAAAAATACAGTATTAATCTTTTTTCTGAAAATAACACTTGCAGAAAAGGAAATTGCTGTTTAGTGAGATCTATAAACTGGCTCTCTTGCCCATACAGATGGAATGGTTCTATTACTTTGGGAGAAATTGTTTAGTAGAAAGAGTGACTTTTGCTGCCAATCAATGCTTCATTGCTATCCTAATCGATCCAAATCCAATGAAGTTGAACTTCTCAGGACAATAACTAAGAAGCACAAGCCAAAGCAAAACTCAGGGTAAGTGAATTGGTGATTTAAATTCATTAGTGGAGCCAGATCAAGTAATTGCTCCATGTGAACTTTAAGACATTCTTTCTGCACAGTCAAGGCAATCCATATCTACGTGATGGTGTATGTGAAGAGCTTTCCTGAATCCCAACCAAAAGTTCCTTTTAGGCCTTAAGAGGAGAAAAAAATTCCCACTGAGAAGCTACTCTGTCATGTTCATGGGACACGTTTCAGCACTGATGTGGCATAAGCTGTCACTGTAGAGCACAGAATCATTTCTGGAACCCAACAGCTCCTCAGGGTCCATCCCTGAGGGACCCAGTGGAAGGCTCAGAGTTAAAAACCTGCTTTTATACCCTGACTACAGAATGCAGGAGGTGTGGCACTGTCAGAAGCGAGAAGGGTGTTATTTAACTAAAGTCCCAGTTACCATCTAACAGAGGGAAGGGCACTGGAACCCTGTGTTTCCATGTCCCAGTGTTCCACAGGAACATGCACAACCCAGAGGAAAACCAGGATGCTGCATGAAACGGGGGCGGACGGAGGGTGAATTATTATAAAGACAACTTCCCCCTAATGAAGTGGCTTTTAATGAGGACATGTGGGGCACTATCCTTTCCGTGGCTGCCCTCCGTGGCTTTGGGGGCCCGTTCACCTTTTGCAGCATACGGGACGCTGGTGCATTTCCCATCCTCTCCTCGGAACTGCCAGCCGTGGAAGGGGCACTCGATGCAGCCGCCCCGCACCCGCCCGCCGGCAGCGAGGTTGGCCCCGAGGTGAGGGCAGTGGGCGTCCAGCACGTGGGCTTGGCCGTCCTGGGAGCGAAACACGGCGAGATGTTCCCCTGCGGGAATGGGAGATGGCGGAGGTGTAAAAACAGCAGCGCCGGGGGAGGGGGGTCGGGCAAGACACTCATTGCTCGGCCCCTTCGGAACGGGCGGCACGGACCGGGGACTTCCCCCGGCGTCGGAGGAGTCTGTCTCTGCAAAGGAGGGAGAAATACCCTGGAGAAATTAGTGCCCGCGGGCCTCTTTCCGTTCTGGTGGTGGCAGGACAGAAACAGGGATGCCCCGGAGAAGGGATTTAACCACGAGATGGCACCAGGAAGCTGCCGGAGCCGGGCAGGGGCGGCTGCACGGGCTGCGGGAGGGACGGAGAGCGGGCGGGAGGGACGGAGGGAGGGCGGGTGACAGGGACGGCGGCAGGGAGGGACAGCGGGTGAGAGGGACAGCGGCAGGGAGGGACAGCGGCAGGGAGGGACAGCGGGCAGCAGGTCCCTGCCAGGCTGCGGGCAGGTGTTTACTGGCTGCAGAAAAGGCCAGGCAGAACGGGGCTGGCAGCTGCTCAAGCAGGTGCCCGGAGTGGGGTGGCCATGGGCGCACCGCCCCGCGTTCAGAAGACATCCCAGAGCAGGGAGCCAGCCCGTCACAGCCTGTGTGTCACTCTGAAGAGCTGGGCAGCTGCCCAATGTGCCAAAGAGCTGCTGCAGCACTGAATCATCCGTGCTGAAGGGCATCACCTTGCTCCAGGCAGGGGGGAGAATAATTTCTCATGGTCATCTCTAAACCATTACAGTTTTGACCCTCAGCTCTGGTTTTTAAGCTCCTGGATCCTGTTTTGGCCACAGGATGAAAGGTGCCTTCACAAAACTGTTTGAAGATTTAGGATGCTTCCCCTGCTAAGGGAGAGAGACACAGAGAAGGGCAACTGCAGCATTTAGCAAGAACTCCTTTGCCCAGGAGGGGCAGAGGAGAGCCCACAGGCTCATACATCTCGGGTATCTCTGCTAATGGGAGCTGGAAGGAGAAGCCCTTTATCTCTTAGCTCTTGAACCCCGAGGGCCATCCACACTGTAGCTAAGCAGCAAATCCCTTCCCCGGGCAGGGACAGCCGGGTGCTGAGAGCCAGAGCACCTCCTTGGCCAAAGGGAGTTTTCTGGTGAAGGGAAGGGAAGCCCCTGGCTCTGGTCGGCTCCACACAGGGAGTGGAGAGTCAGTACTGGAGTGGCTGGGACTGCCTTGGCCCAGCACTCAGACTTTTCTCCATTGTGGGCCTGATTCCTTGTGCTTCCCGGAGCAATGCAAGGTTTGCCCCACTGGTCTGTCCCTGCTCAGTTCTGGGATCACCCTGTTCCTCCACAGCCCCAGGGTAGCACCACGTTGTCTGAGCAAGGACCTGCTAAAGCAGGGACAGGCAGCACCTGGGCTGCAGCCATCAGACTGTCGATGGCTCTGCCTCACCCAGCTGTGCTCCAGCCACAGCTGGATGGCTGCCACGGTGTTACCTAAACCCATGTACTCCTGAGGGACTGAACTGGGGCCAGATGCTTTCCTGGCCCAGCACAGACCTGCCAGTGCCCACATCCCTGGCAGCAGCACAGGGGAGAGGGGCTGTGAACTGGTGACCTGCCCTGGAAGCAAAGTCAGAGTCACCTCCTAGTTGGAAGGGGACACAGCTGGGCTGGGAGCTCAGAAGCCCTTGGGGGCTGTTCATACAGATGTGGCCACTGAAGGAAAGGCCAGGTCCTCTCTTCCATGCTGTGTTTCAGATGATGCATATTTGTATTCAAAGTTCATCAGCTCATGAACTCTGCTCATTATAGTGGCTGCTGTCACTTGAAACTCAAAGAAGTCCAAGCTGAGTGCAGTCCACATTTTCCCAGGCAGCCACCCTGATAACAAGTGACACAGTGTGAGCTATCCCTCCCAAAACCACTTTTCTTGACTGAAGTTTTGTTATTTGGGCAAAGAAAAGCAAATCCTGGAAACCTGCCCAGCCTTCAAGCCTAGGAAGGATTATTTCTGATATCTGGCAAATATGAGCCGTTGTACCCCAGTGTCTGGAGATCCCTTCTTTCCCAGGCCACTGGCCCTGTTGCCCCTGGAGTCTTTCTGGAAGGCTCTCACACATCTGCTGGCCAGCAGGCACAGGGGAGTGGAGGCACCAGAAGTGCACCTTGCCCTGCCCCAGATAGCAGGGATTCATTCTGAAGCATCGGCATTTTCTTCCATCTCTAACCCACCTCTCTACCTGGCCTGAGGTTCAGGGCAAAAGAGGGAAGGCAGGGAAAGTGTTTCTGCCCGTTGGAGATGTTCAGGGCTCAGCAGGAGCAACAGCAGAGTGGAAACACAGAGGAACAGCTTTGGATGGGTCAGACCCGAGTCCCGCAGCCAGAGCACTTGGGGCCCTGGGTGTTCCAGCCACGTGCCCCCAGCAGCAGCTCTGCGGCCCGAGGCTTTGCCCAGCAAAGTTTTAAGACGGTTTTACTCCAAGAAGGTCCCACTCTAGAGCTTCCCTTCATACAGGCAGTTTGGAGGCCTCCTGCCTTGAAGACCTGAATCAGTGCCCATGGCCAGACCTTTGCTGGGCTGTCCAAGCACTCACCCAGGACTCGAGTGCTGCCTTTGCCTCCAACCTTTGCACTCTGGAGCCAGCAGAGCCAGAGGAGAGAGGCTGATCTTTGCTCTGCCTTGTGCATCAAATCCAATGCCAAGGACTGTTTTCTGGCCTAAGATACACTGAAAAAGTGTTGCGGGTGAATATCAGAGCACTAACAACCAAATCATTTTTCCCTTTTTATTTTTAATTTTCCCACTTAATTAGCCTATTGCTTTTAGGAAAATCAAATAACTATTGCAGCAAGAATAGCACAGGGGAATTAAAGAGCCCCGGGACCACTGGGCAGTTCTGGGCACTTGCTGGGAATGCAGAGTCTGGGACAGAGCAGCTCAGAGGACTCTGAAGCAGCTCTGACTCCACTTCCACAACCCCAGGAGAGGGTGAGACTTTCCTGCATGCTCAGTGCCAGGTTTTGGAAGGTGTCTTATCCCAAAGGATGAGTCTGCAAAGACTGAGTCAAGTGATTGTTGTTCTTTCATCTCCTCTAACTCGCTGCCTCTGAAGTGGGGCTGCATTTTCAGGCTTTTTGATCAGAGGCTCCAAAATAAATTAGGCACCCACAAACCCAGAGGCTGCAGGTTGTTTAACTGTCTTACTTACTGATAATATTCCTGGCACTGGTACCCTGCTGTCCACTGACACTGCCATTAGAAGTGATTCCACCTGCACATTTCAGCCAGACCCAGAGGACTGGGTGCCAGGAACCAGCCTATGGGCAGACAACCATATATACTGTATGAACTATAACAGAACTATAAGAGAACTACAACAGACAGGCTGGGGAGGCTCGCAGGGGTAGAATTCAATGTATATTGAGTTACATAGGTCCTTTTACAAGAAAAAAAAAAAACAACAAACAAACCCCCAAACAAACAAAAAACAAACAAACTAACAAAACCCCCAAAACACCGAACTCCAACAACTTCACAGGAGGGGATAGCTCTTGAAAATAGGAAAAAACCCACCACACCTTTTCCACTGAATCTGAGAGATTTCAGTGTGGAAACATCCCTTCTGCTGGTCAAATCCCCTCTTCTAGGCAAGAGGACCCTGGAGGAGCACAGCACTCCTCTGGATGTGGCTGTGAAGCCCCATCCCAATCTTCCCAGGACACGGGGAGCTGCAGGTAGTGATGCTTGGGAGGAAAGTCCAGGCAGAGAGATGCCCCTGTGTCCCAGCAAGGAGCCCACACAGGGATTCCCCCACACTGCCATGATGTCCCAGTGCCCCAGCAGGTATCCCCAGTGTCCATGCAGGACCCCAGGCTGTGATACCCTTGGTGTCCCTGTGTGGGTGCTGGGCTGCCTGTGACAAATAGTTTGGGTTGGAAGGGACTCCAAAGACCATCTCATTCCAACCCCCTACCATGGGCAAGGACACCTTCCATTAGTCCAGGTTGCTCCAAGCCCCGTCCAACCTGGCCTTGGACACTTCCAGGGGTGGGGCAGCCACTCTGACTTGAAAGGGATGGTGGGCAGAGTTGTGCCAGTGCCATGGCAGAGCCCCCAGGCAGGGATGCCCCAGATGCCTTGCAAGGACAGCAAGGACAGTGCAGTGCCCACCACAGGTGCTGGCTGGGATGCCCAGTGCCCACACTGGGCCGCTCCAGTACCCTGGTGAGGATATCCATGTGCAGACATCCCAGTGCCTCACCGGGGATGCCTGAACAGGGATGTCCCTGTGCCCCCACAGGACGTCCAGGCAGGGATGCCCCAGGACATGCCCCAACAGGATGTCCTGGTGCCCTGATGGAGATGCCAGCTGGTATGTGCCAGTGCCAATCACAGAATCACAGAATTAACTAGGTTGGAAAAGACCTCTGAGATCAAGTCCAACCTTTGACCCAATACCACCTTGTCTACTACATGACACATCCAGTCTTTTCTTAAACACCTCCATGGACAGTGACTCCACTGCCTCCCTGGGCAGCCCATTCCAACGTCTGATCCCTCTCTCTGCAAAGAACTTCTTCCTAAAGTCCAGCCTAAACCTCCCCTGGTGCAGCTTAAGCCTGTGTCCTCTTGTCCCCCTGCTGATTGCCTGGGAGCAGAGACTGCCTCCCCCCCGACTCCCCCCTCCTGTCAGGGGGTTGCAGAGAGTGAGAAGGTCTCCCCTGAGCCTCCTCCTCTCCAGGCTGAGCCCCCCCAGCTCCCTCAGCTGCTCCTCACAGCACTTGTGCTCCACACCCTTCCCCAGCCTCGTTGCCCTTCTCTGGACTCCCTCCAGTCCCTTCCCCATCCATACCGGCCTGGATGCCTCAGTGCCCTGGCAGAAGTGCCCGAGCAGGGATGGTCCAGTGCCCCGGCCGTATCCCTGGGATCGTTTCCCCAGTAGGGATGCCCGGGCGGGATGCGGGGCTGGCACTCACCGAGCAGGGCGAGCCCGCGCACGGCGCCGCGGGGCAGCTGCGCGGAGTCGAGCAGGCGGTACCAGCCGTTCGGGAAGGGCGGCGGGAGGGCCTCGGGGAGGCGGCGGGGTCCGGGCCGGGGGCTCTGACCGGGGGCCGCCTGGTAGCCCGGCAGGTAGCCCACCTGGCCGCGGCCGCGCCGCAGCGCCAGCGGCCGGGAGCAGCCCAGCAGCAGCAGGACGAGGAAGAGGAGCAGGAAGAGGAGAAGGAGGAGTGGGGGGAAGAGCAGCTCCGCACCGCCGCCCCCGAGCCCCATCGCGCCCCCGGCCCCGCCGCCGCCGGCCCTTAAAGCGCTGCGGCCCCGCCCGGGAGCTCCCGGCGGGAGGCGGGGACGGGACTCCCCACCCCGGGCACCCCTCGGCATCCCCGGCCGGCTCCCGGCCACAGCAAAGAGGGACGGGGCGAGAAAGCAGGACTGAGGGAGCGGGTGCTTCGGCTGGAGAAAAGGGGCAGAATGTCCGGCTGCAGCCTGTGGCCGGCTCGGGGTTACGGAGCAGAGGGAACGGGACGCACGGGGAAGACACACGAGCACAAACTGCAGCTAAAGGAGCTCCCCTTGCACACAGGCAAACGTCACGCTCCTCTGAAAGAGTGGTCTTAAATCCAGTAGATAACGGGATCAATAAATAGCCCGGCATTCTCCTGTGCTGCTGTCTGGGCATTAGCAAGGGAGGAACTACTCTTTGGGGCTGACTGTGACACTGAGCACCTCACAGGTACCTGACAGGTCTTAAGAGCAGTGTTCAAGAGCAGCTCAGAGCAGCTCACAGAGATGACAGCACGGAAAGTGGATTAATAAGGGACTTGGATCCCCTTCATGCAGAGAGGACAATCTATGCAAAGATCATCTATAACATCTACCCAAACTTCTGTAACGCCTTTGACATGGTCCCACACAACATTGTTACCTCCAAATTGGAGAGCTGTGGGTTTGAAAGGTGGACTACTTGATGGATAAGAAACTGGTTGGATGGAGGCAGGCAGAGAGTTGTGGTTCAGGTAGAGGCCAGTGATGAGTGGTGTCCTTCAGGGCTCTGTAATGCTGGATTTAGTCAGAAGAATTATGCAGGTTCAAGAGGTAGCTCATATAGAGTCAGAGATTTCTGGGAGAAGCAGCAATCGCCCGAAATCGCCCCACAGTTCTGAGGAATCACAGAGGGACAAGCGACAGAAAGGGAGCATCTGGCTGGAGCCAAAGGAGCAACTGAAAGGGTGAGTTCAGGCAGGGTGAATCTCTTGAAGAACTCACATGAAAGGTTCAGGTAAAAATACATGACCCTTTGGAAAGCTCTTCTGGGAGGAGAATGCCAGTGTAGTTACACAGGAAACTGCACACAAACAGAGATCCCTCTGAGAGGGACGGGCTGTGAGTCTGTCTGAATGGGAAGGGGGAAGAAAGCAACAGCTCTGGGAAGTGAGGGATTTCCAAGAGCAATATTCTGAGGGCACAAAAGCACATAATGAACACATCCATTGCACAAAACCAAAGACTGAATCAGTGATTTGAGGATCAACAGAACAATGAGTTTCAGTTCTGTGCTGGGCAAATCCATTAGAGGCTGCGGTGAAGGGGTTGGGGACACAGGAATGAATGTGCTCTGTTGGGAGGGGTCAGCTCCTGTGTGCACAGAGAAGTCTCATAAACACACCCGAGGAGTCAGCAAACAGGTGAGCAAGTTCTGCTTTGTTTACTTGGTTGCTCGAAACACTTTCTCTAAGGTATGTTGCAAAACATCCTTTAATAATCCTGAAATAAGAGGGGGAACACCTCTGCTTTTGTAATTTGAGACAAAATAAGAACCAAGGAGAAGGAAGAGATACTTAGCTGTTACAACGGAGAGTAGATGCATTTATTCCTGCAGGACCTGGGAAATGGGATAAAGAGATGTCTAAATCATCTGATTAAGATGATTCTAAATTATTCACTGTGTTAAAATGTAAAGTTGACTGAGAAACCCTGCAAAAGAAGCCTTGCAAATCTCTCAGTGACTGTCAGGCCAGCAGCAGAGTCTGCCAGGGCAGTGCAGGATATGTGGCTGGACCCACTGGAGAGTGTTGGCTGTTAATTAGTGCTCAGAAAGAGACCTGAGCCTTTCTCCACTTGGTCTGTGCCTGTGCCTGCTCGCTGGTCCACGCTGCTCACTGGACAAGGGCATGTTAGGAATACTTGGCATTATTGCTTTTGTAGGCATGACCTAAAAGGATAAAAAAAGTGAGGCCCATAGAGGACAATAATAGTTTCTATTAGATGAGGTTGATACAGCTGGAAAAAAGTGGATGAGCTTTCAGGCATAATAGCCCTCCTTCGAGGATAATTAGGAATGTAATTTGGAACAGCAAAAAAACCAGAATCATAGAATAGCTGGAGTTGGAAGGGACTTTTAAAGCCCATCTAGTCCAACACTCCTGGCATGAGCAAGGACATCTTCAAGTGACTCAGATTGCTCAGAGCCACATCCAATCTGACCTTGACACCTGCACATTTGATCTATCATATGGTGCGTGTAAAGGTGGCCACCTCACCCTGGAGTAAACTAAGAGGGGATACAGAGAAAAGATGGGAGTGATCAGAAGCCAGGAATGGCACAGATAGAGTAGACTTGAAGTGCTGAAATTCAGAAGGTGATTTTACCCGGTGACTTTACCAGTCTCTGAACTACCCCCTGACCAGTCCGTGCCTCAACCTGGCACTTTCCTTTTAAGCTCATATTTGAACCCTCTTCTAAATTTGAAGGAATTTGTGAGTGGGCAGCACTCAGTCAAGCAGGAGGGAAGACACCAGGACAAATGGGAGACAAGGGAAGCCCCTGGGTGTTGCTGTGTAAACCCAGCACAAAAGACTTCCATGACATGGAGTCCAAGAATTGACTGGCCAGAGCCTTTATGGACACTCACCCTCTTTGCTCTGCTCTTTTCCCTCAGATGTCTTAAACATCTGTCTTGTAAGATGTTTCAGATCTCTTACACACATGTTAGACATCTTACAGGTGCCAACAGGAGGGCAGGGCACCCACAGCATCCCTGGGGGGACCCACAGGGGTGTGTCCCCTGACGAAACATTCACCACCACTGGTGAAGCGTCAAGGGTTACTCAGGGCATGGCTGGTGGGGGTCTGTGGGGACCTCTGCTTCCCTGGGCAGGGGTTGGGGCAGGAAACAGGGTTGAGGCAGTCATGGATGTATGAAGGCTGCCCAGAAGCCCTGGCTGTTAGAGACAGAGGCGGTGAGTGATGGATATAAGGGGCCAGGACAGGGTGCTGAGGGTTGCTGAGTGGGGTGGTGGCAGGAGCACCCATGACTTTGTTGAGTAAGGCAGGACCTCCACAGACACATGGGGTGTGTGGCTCTGCCCTGTGTCCTCCTGCTTCCTGGCCTATCTGGCTCGAGGGTGCTGGGGATGGGCAGTGCTGGAATGAAGCTCATCCCGTGCAAGGAGGGAAAATCAAGTCTGATGTGGAGATTTCCTTCTCATTCCAAACTTCTCAGGAGTGCTGGGGACTGTCCTGAGGCAACTGGGAAACAGAAAAGGAGGAAACTAAGGCATCTGAGTCCAAGAAACACAAATGACTCTGTAAATGATGTAAAGTGAGTTTAATTAAGCATTAGTGAGGTAATGTGGCTTCTGCAAGTTATTATCTCTACATTTATTTTTAGGATATCCTGAGAGTCTTCTGAGCAGCACATAGCAACCTCACTGACACGAGAGCATTTGATTGGGGCTGGAAGTAGTGGCTGTGGTTACAGATGCTGAACACCTTTCACCGGGTACAAAACCCCAATTGCAAACGCTTCTGAGTTTGCTGAACTGACCAGCTGAGGCTGAAATGCTCCCCCTGCTCCCAGGTCTGACACAACCAGGAGCAGTGCTCGTGGCAGAGAGGATTCATCTGCTTCAAGAGGTTGAAAACACAAAGTTTAACTATAGAAAAACAAGTCAAGGAGAAATGTAGTGTTTAGCTAATATTAGATACCCTTTAACTATCTGGGACTTTCTGGCACAACTCTGTATTGGATCAGGGCTGGGACTTACTGTGGTGACTGAAATGGGAAATAAAGGGCAATTCACAGGATGGCAGGAGGAGGATGAAGCCTTGGAGAACTGGGTTGTTGGCCACAAAAGCCACAATATAAAAAAGACATCAAGCTATTAGAGAATGTCCAAAGGAGGCCATGACGCTGGGGAAGGGTCTGGAGGGGAAGCTTTATGAGGAGGAGTTGAGAACATTTGTTTTGTTCAGCCTGGTGAAGAGGAGACTGAGGTCAGACCTCTTTGGGGTCTTCAGCATCCTCACCAGGGGCAGCAGAGGGGCAAGGACTGATCTCTTCACTCTCTTGACAAGTTGACAGGACCCAGGGAAGGGCTGGAGCTGTGCCAGGGCAGGGTCAGGTTGGATCTCAGGGAAAGGTTCTTCCCCCAGAGGGTGGTTGGCACTGACCAGGCTCCCCAGGGCAGTGGGCACAGCCCCAAGGCTGCCAGAGCTCCAGGAGGGTTTGGAAAACGCTCTGAGGGACAGGGTGGGATTGTTGGGATGTCTGTGCAGGACGAGGAGTTGGACTGGATGATCCTTGTGGGTCCCTTCCAGCTCAGGATATTCTATGATTCTATGATTCTATGACAGTTTACACCAGGCAACCCCACCCGTGTGTTTGTCTTTCTGGGAAGCCCAGCGTGAGACTGTGTGTTGTGCTTTCCAGATGTGCTGACTTGTAAGTAGATTATTGATAACTTCAGGGAAGAAGATGAGATAAAAACAGTGTTTTCTTCAAAACAAGTGCTGTTTAGCCTTGTCTCATCATGTTTTTACTCGGTTTTTTTTTAGGTTGGTTTCATAACAGAACTTGTGTAATCAATCTTTTTTTCTGTCCTCACCAACAAGCTTCTGATTTTCTAGCAAACATGTCACACATGACAGGAGGGCATGGCTCTCAAGGGGGCAGGTTTGTCATCACATTCCTGTGCTCTGGGTTTTTTTGAACCCTAACCCACCAGTTATCTTTCCTGGTGCGTGTTGGAGCACAGTCTGGTGCCACTCAGCTCCTGCACCCAGATGTCACATCTGCACAACTGGGCCAGCTTGGGCTTTGTCTTGCTTGCTCAGCATCCTCCAAAGCTGCTCCTGAGGCTGTGCACCTCTCCTTTATCATGTTTGGTATCTCTAAAACTTTCATCTGGCAGGTTGGAAAGCAACTCTCCTATTTTTCTGTTCTCCCAGAGCCAGGAGCATTCACATGGCAGCTGCATGGACTGGGGAGCCCCTGGAGCTACTGAAACTTTGTGAAAACATGAAAATTTCCAAGCAACAGGATGAGGTGCTAAGTACTGAGGTGTTCCAGGCACTGCTCACTGCTGGGGGGCAGATCCAGGCCTGGCTGGGGCAGCGCAGGGCTGGGCCCCAGAATACAAGGGATGCTCTGAGCGCCGTGGTGGGCTCCTGGGAGGGGGACAGGAGGTCTGGGCATGCAGTCAAAAGAGATGTTTGCTACCTCCTCCCAAAGGAGCTGGGAACTCTTGCATGTTTCTGCACCCATCACTGTGAAAATGATGGCCTGGTTTTGAGGACACCAGTCTCTGGAATGGCTACAAGTCCCAAAGCACCACGTTTGACACTGACCCCTTTTTCCTTCCCCGTTTCAGCTCCATTCCAGCTCAAAGAGGTCAGACGTGCCCCAAGGTCTCACTCTCCACTTGATAGGGCACAACAAAGTGTTACCTTTGCCCACCAATGGCATCTGGCAGCACCTTGACTCTGCAGGGGGGAGACAGTCACCTGGAGAAGCTCCTGTGGCCCCTTTCCCAGGGAGTTTGGCCCTTCCATTCCACCTCCAGCCCCTCCAAGTGGTGCGATGGTTTCTCCTAGAACCAGGTGCTGCACAGGCACACACCTTGCAATGCACAGGACTGCAGGTTGCTGGCAGGATCTGGCAACCCAGTGTGTCCAGAGAGTCCCTGGAGGTTAAGGAAGCAAGTGTGACATCCTGGATGTCAGCTCTACCTTGTGAAGGCAGGCAGCCACATCCCATCAGAGAGCTTTCCCATGGACACCAGGCTGTTGGGTTTAGCTGCAGCACAGTGGGATGACATGGTGAGGAGCACCAAGGGCTGCAGGGGGGCTGATGTTCTCCATGTGCTCCACCTCCAGTGACTGCATCAGTTGGCTCCAGGCTCCGACATTCTCAGAGGTGAAGATGTGCAGGAAACCCCCAAGCAGAGACCAGTCTCCCTGATCTCCTTTCCAGCCCCTGCTCTGCAGCAGTCCCAGGGGACTGGAAGTCCCTGAGGACAAGTTGTCCTGTCTCCTGGGACACAATGTGCAGGCAGCTGAAGCCCAGACACCTCTTGGCTGGTTTTCCAGCAGAAAGCTGGAACTTTTTCAAAATGAAATTTTGCCTACAGCGCATTTCAAACACGCAAATGATGGTTTTCCCTTAGGAAATGATTGCAGTTGAAACTCCCAGCCCTCCTACTGCACATCTGACTGCATGTTCTTGCACATTGCATTCCCTCTGATTGCACAGAAGCTGCTTTAGGGTTTCTCGCCATCTTTGCCTCTGGCCATTGATGTTCCATGTCCCATCCTCTCACCCAAATATCTCCTTGCTGCTCAGGAACATCTGAGTGTCAGAAACCAGACTAACAGTTTGCACCTTGTTTTAATTCCCCCCAGTCCTGTGCTTGTCCAGCTCCTTGGGCAAAGGCAGAGCTCTGGTGGGTGGTGGAAATGCTCCCATGCACAGTAACCTGCAGTAACCTGACAGTGCAGGGGGAGATACCTCAGCTCTCATCACCTGGTGTAGGATGATGCTGTAGCTTCTTTCTGTGATAGCCGGGATTCCAAATGTGATACACACTCTGCTCAGGAGGGTGGCAAATGCCCTTGGTGGTCTAGGGCTCATTCCTCTGGGGACAACTGGATAAAGACAATATGGATGCCCATAGCAGGGCAGGTCCAGTGCTGGAGGAGGGAGCTGTGGTGCCTGGTGACTTCACCAGCCACGTCTGAATTGCAAAGTAGGCTGGGCTGAGTCCCTCTCAGCTGGGAAAACATTTGGGGAGAGCAGAAGACCTCTTTAGGCACTGCGGTCCATCCTGAATGCCATCTGGGAAAGAGCTGGGAACAGGGCTAGGATGCACAACTGCAACAGCTCAGGCCAAAGGGCTGCTCAGACACTCCGACCTTGGTCTCCACCCCATTGCTCTCTGCAGCTCCCCCGCCACAGAAATAACACCTTCGGGCACCTTCCTCTGTAGTCTCCAGTCACCGCCTGTCAGTCTGGCTGGGTGGCTGATGCTGTGACAAGGACGTCCTCCTGCATCCCAGCTGCTCACACAAATCACATCCCCCGAGGAATGACAGTGGGGGACACACCCCACCAGCCTCCTGGAGGGTGCTGAGGAGCTGGGGGGGCCCTGCACTCCCTTCCGTGTCCACTGTCCCTGCCCACCTCCACCTCAGACTGGAATTTGGTTCTGTTCTCCGTCCCTGTCCCTGGCCATCCTTCTATTGTGCACAGCAGGGAGCCTCCAAGGGCAGGTTCCCTCTGCCTGCAGGGTTCCCAGGGCATGGAACTGCCCCGGGGAGTGTCCGGATACCCGAGCAGTAGGAACAGGAGGTGTAATGAAACTGGGCAGGAGGCAGGAGGCTTCAGCCAAGGCGTGGAGGGGGTGGAGGAGAGGAGGGTTGCCTTCTTCCAAATTCATTGCCCTGCTGACCCCATCTGTGCTGGAGCCAACTGGAAACAGCCTCTGCAGTGCTCAGAGGCCCTGGGGAAAGCATGTGTGCAGCGGTGTCACTGCTCCTGCAAGGCAGCACACTCCGACTGCATCCACTCTCGCCTCTGCTGTGCCAGCTCATGAGGAGTTTTTCTCCAAATATTCTCAAGGATCTTTTCTCCATCTTTTCAGCTTCCTTATAAAGAATGTGACCCCCAGATCTGTGGGCAACTTTCCTGTACAGGGTTCCCCAGTGCTTCCTGCAGAAGAGCTGCTGCCAGCTGCTGCTCTGACTCCTCAGGGTGAATCCAAGGACAACACTATCACCTTTTTGTTTGGAAATTCACGAGCTCTGACCTTCAGGTCAAAATTAGAGACCATCTTCACAGTCAATGTCTCCACTGCATCTGCAGTCCTGTCCAAAGGGCAGGACCAACAGTACTTGCTTCAACTTCCATGGCTCTACATTGATTGTCCTAAAATACATTCCAGTACTCTGCTTATCAAACAATTCAAGTGATCTGGCACCATTATGTGCTGTCTCACAGGTTTTGTCATTAGTCATTGTTTCCAGAGCAATGACAGGCATGCTGAAGTATCAACCACATTGCAAATCCTTTTATCCCTGTAGGAATACCCACATCCCACAGCAGTTCTTCACTACCAGGTCTGGAGACCAGCCATGGCCACTGAGCATGTGCTTTACTCATTTTTATACCTCAAATTAACTTGCAGCTGTACCCAGTAAGCATTTCCCCAGACTGTGTTATAGCTGTGCAGTTACTGTTATCAACTCAACATCAGCCTTCTCATAGGAAGAATTTAGTTTGTTTGGCAGCTCTGTGATCAGTGGCACAAATTGCGTATTCCTTATACCTGATTTCCTCTTTTATGAAATTCCCTATTATCTTTTCCACCAGCGGGACTGACGCCTAACCCCGAGGCAGATGAAATTTCCAGCTGGTTCAGTGCTGCTCCCCTGAAGTCTCCAGGTTTTACGCTGACTTGCTCTGGCCGCGGGAGGAATTGCAGCATTCACCGGCGCGGGGGCACCACACCATCACCCGCCCCATGCTTGTCCCCAGCTCCCCTGCATCCAGAGGGGGCCAGACGTGAAGAGCAGGATCACGTTATACACATACCAATCGCTAACGGGCAGCAGTGGTCAGTTCCTGAGCCAAACCGTGGCTGAGAATGTTGCCATGATAAGCCGGGAGGCAGTGAAAGGGAAAGCAGAGACCATTCCTCACTGCGGAGTCTTCTCAGGGATCAGCTGGCGGATGTGGTTGTACTCACCATGTACACGGCTCCCACCCTGGGAAAGCCCTGCATGCACCCATCGCCTTCAGAGCATCGAAGAGCACGAGGACACAGCGAGAGGGGGAACCATGCGGTGACAACATCTGTGCTGGCTGAGCCTGGCTGCTGGGAATTGTGATCCAGGCTGTTCCTGGTGCCAGGACAATATGGATGGTGGGAGGCATGACCTGAAAGGGAAGCCGGCATTTTTCAAATCTCTGCAACCATTCCAGGAACAAGAGTCTCTGGAGACAAAAAGTGAATGGAGACACAGGGGGAAGAGGCTGCCTCCTGAGCACGGTCACCCTAGAGTCCTGGGCAACACAGGAGGAGCTCAATTGCTACAATCCTTCTTCTCGCTGCAGGGAACTCCAGGTCTCCAGGAGGAAAGAGCTTTCGCACTCCAAATAACATCTCAAAGCCTGCCTTTTTCCTTTGTCTTCTCTGCTAAGTCCCCTGCTGAGGCCAGGTCTTGGCTTTATTATTCTATTGCCATCACACCCACCAGGTCTGTATAGCGTGCTCCAGAGTAGTTTCTTCCCAGACAACCTACTGCAGATGCAGCTGGTAGGCAGTATGGAATGAAGTCAAACCTCTGCAGACTAAAGGAACAGATGCCACTCTGACTTGCACCCTTGGTCCCTTCAGGACAGCATTCGGGCCCCTTGGGGTGGACAAACCCGCACCACGTGAATCCAGCAGGGCCCTCAGCTCTGTGTGTGGAGGACTGGGAATGCCACAGTGACACTGAAAAGGGTTAAGCCTGCCTGGAGGTTTGTGCCAACAGCACAGCAGGGCCGGTGTGGAGCTCCACGCCAAGCGCTGCAAGAGTTAAGGCGAGATGGGGCCATTTCCTTCTCTCACGGAGCACATCACAACCTCCGTGGGTTTCACTGCTTTCCCGAGCAATGGGCCACAGCTTCCTGAGAGGGTCTCGCAGCTGTAAGGGGCTGTGCAGCCCACAAGCCCCTCGTCTGCTGAGCCCCTGTGGTGTTACACAACAGCCATTTTGCTTCTGCAGTTTCTTCCGAGAGCATGTGGGCAACGTGGGACACAGGCAAAATGGTTTCCATGGCAACTCACACTTAGAGATGCCAGTGAGAAAATTTGCGTTGGGGGAAAAATATTCTGCTTCAGCTCACATTGTGAGCGAGCAGAGGTGGGCTGCAGCAGCACCCCAGAGCCGGTGGGGTAAAAATATCCCTGGTGGCTTTGGTTCTGCAGTGCTCAGCCTGTTCCCTTCCTGGGCTGCCTGTGGTGTTTGTCCCATGTAATGACAAAGCAACACCCTGTCACCACCTGCAACCCCTTTGCTGTTTTCCAAAAAGGCCAAAGCAGCAGCTCTGGGGAGCAACGTGCTGCTCTGACCACCTCACCCCTCAGAACCTGGAATGGCACAGATACGGCCCAGCAGGGAAACTCCAACCCTTTCGGCCATGGAGCTGGACTGTCCTCCAGATGCTGGCCCCTGGCTGCTGTGCCTCCATGTCCTTAAGGGAGGCTAATGGTAGCCCAACAGCAGGTAGATGATGAGAACCCCAAGAAATCTCCTCAGCAGAGAAATCTTAAGGTCGTATCCCAGGGTAATATGGAATTTAATGGAGGGCTGGTTGCCCTGTGAGCTAATGTCTGGAAGAGTGGTGGCTCTGTCTGGAGGGACAGAGTGAAGCCAAGGAACTAGGCTGAGCGTCTGCTGAACATCTCTGCCCAGGAGGTGTGTTGGTCAAGGGAGGGTTCTCCAGCACTCGAGTGAGCACAGACCGTGGCGGTGTCCACATCACACACACAACTGTCCCCAGTCAGCGCTGGGGGACCGTGTTGTTCAGAGGTGCTGCATAACTGGTATTATTGGTATGGAGAACAAAACTGCAGACCCTGTTTCACCCCCAGTCTGGTGTGGTTATGCCTGGAGAAGCCCCCGTTTTACTCAATGGCCAGTACGTCTGCACCTCCCGTGTCTCCCATGGCACTCTCCGACACCAAATGGGCACTGGGGTGAAGAGGAGAGAGCGGGACCCCCAGAGCTGCCCCCGCCGCAGCCGCAGGGTCAGCCCCGGACGAGCTCTGCACCCCCCGCACCACCGACAGTCCCGGCGGTGCCGGACCCACCCCGACCCCGCGGCCGCCCTCCGGGCACCGGGGGCAGCGGGACCCCGCGCTCTGCGAGGGGGTGCCCGCAGACCCCGCAGCAGCCCCGCTGTGCTGGGGGGGGCTCTGCCGCAGCGCCCGGGGCGGGCGGGGGTCCCGG
>VXAY01004591.1:252553-267269 GCA_013399855.1 Oxyruncus cristatus
GGAGCCCCCCGGAGCCCCCCGGCCGAGCTGCGCCGTGCGGGTCCTGCCCCGGGGCCCGGGGCGCGCTGCCCGCATTGCAGCCTTTATGTAAGAGCGGCCGGCTGCGCGCTCCGCGCACCTCCGGGGCACTCACGGGCACCCGCACACACCCCGGGGCACACACTGGCACCCGCGCATCCCCCAGGGCACACACGGGCACCCGCATACACCTCTGGGCACTCACGGGCACCCACATACACCCTGGGGCACACACAGGCATCCACATGTTCCCCAGGGCACACATGGGCACCCACACACACTCTGGGGCACACACGGGCATCTGCACACCCGATCGGGTGTACACAGACACCCACATACACCCCGGAACACACACAGGTACCGATGGGCACATGCACACCCCCAGGGCTCACATGGGCTCACCTCAGAGCATACATGGGCTCACACACGCACCCCAGGGTGCACATGGCCATTCACACACCCCTGGGGCACGCAGAGTCTCTCTCTCAGTCACACACACCCCTCAGGACACACAAGGGATCACACACGCACCCTGGGTGCACACGGGCACCCACGGGCACCCCAGGGCACACAGAGGCTCACACAGGAAGCCCAGGCACACACAGACTCACACACACACCCTGGGCACTCACAGAGTGTGTGCACATACGTGTCCACCCAACACCGTGTGTGCAGAGAGCAACATGCATGTACACAGACACCACACACAGACACACCATGGGCACACACAGGCACAGAGAGGGCTGTGAGCATGCATGGGCATCCACACACTGTGGGGAGGTGTGGGCACGGGGAACACCGTCTATGCACACTCACTGTGCACACGCTGTGGGATTGCCCACGGGCTGCACACACACATGCCATGAGCACGTGTGTATTGCTGTGCAAACACGGGCACACACAGAACATGTATGTCTGCACTCACACCAGTGTGCAAACGTGCTGTGCCACCACGTATCCACACCTCTATGTGCACAGGGGAGCACACGCTGTGCCACACGCACACGACACCCCACGGTGTGCCCTGCACACACACACAGACACACACACACACACACAGTGATCCCTGTACACACACCCCACACACTGCCCCAGGTCATACACTGCTGCCCCCCAGGGCACACGGCACCGCAGCCCCCCACACCAACCAGTGGTGCCCACAAGCACACCCACTGCCACACGCACACCCAGGACACAGGGATTACAGACACGGTGAGCGCTGTGTGTGACTGTGCACACAAGCACAGCATGGTCCTCCCTCCTCTCTACATGGCTTGCGCTCGGCACAGCCAGGGGAGCAGTCCCAATCCTCAGGGACTGGGGCTGGGTGTCCGAGGTGCCATGGGCAGCCCGTGGCCCAGCAACTCCACCTCCCCTGCATGTGCTCTGGGTGCTGAGCCCAGCTACCAGCCCCAGTCCCGCCGCTTGGGGCCATCACGGGGGGCAGACAGGCAGGTACAAATCCACCCTCTCCTCCAACACACCCTAGCACATGCAAAAGGTCTACATGGACCCATGTGCAGGTGCGAACACGCCCCCGAATTGTATGAACGCCCTCAGCACGGAGCCTCACACAGAAATGAGCCCAGGCACACACAGCCAGGGCGGGAGGGAGCTGGAAGAGCCGGAGATGCGGAGTGGAGCAGAGCTGACACCTTCGCAGCTCGGCTTCCCAGCGTGGAGGTGGGGAATGGCTGGAGACATCCCTGGGATGGTGGCCGAGCCGGGCAGCGGCGCAGCACGGGATGTACCAGATCCCCGCTGTCAGAGGCAGCCGGAGAAGGCTCAGGCGTGTCCCTCACTGAGCCGAGGCTCCATTTACTGCTCCCAGCTGATGGGTGCCTGTGTCCGTGCCACCCCTAAGCCTTGTCTCCATGGCAGACCCCACGGAGCCCGGGGCTGGTGCTGGCACATCCCTGCGCGAGCGGTGGGATGGGGAGGGAGTTGAGCCGGGGCGCAGGGGAGGCTGTGGGCGCTGGGCGTCAGGGTGCTGGGAGTGGGTGCTCTGTCCTAACACCCAGAGGTTCTCCAGCCCCAGGGGCTTAGGGCACAGCCACCCTCGGTCCTCGCTCGCCGGCGCTGTGCCCGCGCAGGGGGGCTGCGAGGCAGAGGAGGGGCTGGGAGCCCGCGTATGTAAAATGGCTCCCGTCGGGCAGCTGCTGTGCGGCACGGCACGGCAGAGCACAGCACAGCACAGCCCTCGCCCCCACACAGCCCCCAGCCTCTGCCCCCAGGGCCACCCAGCTCTGCTGGGTGCAGGTCCTCACCTGCCCCCTGTCAGCGCGGCACTGGGCAGCTCTGCGCTGGGCATCCCCTCCTCCTGCCTCCCCAGGACCCCCCCCCAACTCCTTCTCTAGCAATTCCTCCCTCCTCCCACGGTGAGGTCTCCAGCCCCTGCCCCAGCTCTCTCTGAACCCTCAACTTGCCAGGCAGGATCGTCCCTCTTCCCTCCTGACCCCGGGCCCCCTTCTCCAGGCAATGCTTCATCCTCCTCTCCTGTCCAGGCAGTCTGTCCCTCCAGCCTGAGACTCGGGCAGATGCCTGGGGAAAAAGAAGTGTTATTTCCTCCCAGACATCAAAGTCCTTGCACAGATTCACCCTCGCCGGAGACCTGTCACCGGCTGGAGACATTCCTTGCGCTGTGAAAGGGCATTGGTGTAACAAAAGATCCCCCGGAGATTACCCATCTCCTTCCTTTCCGTTTGACACAAAACAGGATCCCGCTGGAGACCGAAGTCCCAGCCCTGCAATAGCAGCAGGACTTCACTGAAATCGTCCTTCCCCATTTTGGTATAACCCAGATTCCCCCTCCCAAAACGTGCTGAGGGCAGATCCCAGCTCCTGCCCCCCCAGCTCCCTCATTTCTGTGCCCAGGGCCAGATGGCTGATTCGCTCCGTGGCTCTGCGCTCCCGCCGCAGTCCCAGCTGACCACTTTGTTTGTAATAGTCCTCAGAGGGGAATTACAACTGAGTATTAAATGTGTGGTTAAAGAAATCGCATTACACAGTGTGACTGTGAGGGAGATGTTTCCCTTTAATCTGTAATCCATGGAAGTTATTAGTTTAGTGAGCAGAGCGGGTGGGCACGGCATTTCCATTAGGATATAACCCTGAGCAGACCCATCACCTCCAGCCCCAGCACAGCAACCCCTGCTCCCAGCACACTTGCTTCCCTGTTCCCGGTTATCTCAATGCCATTATCATGTTAACATGGGGCTGTTTAACATTGCAGAAAAGAAAAGGAAAAAAAAATCATGCTGAACGGCTGATGTGCTCCTGTGAAATAATGTTTGTGTCATGTATCCTGTCCTGCAGGTCTATGCAATATTAGTTAGTCACCCTCCTGCTCCCAACGATCACCTAACACCAACACCTGTATCATACACAGCTGGCTTCTACAGGATCCCTGTCATTGGTCTGACAACACGCATGTCTATATATTCTGATAAGGTAACTGATGCATGTTTCTAGTCTGGTACCTCATACATGTGCTGTAAACCAAGAGTGCCCGTCAGGAGGGTTAATGATGTCTACACTCTTTGTCAGTCTGTCCAACCTCTCCAGCTCAGCCTGCAGCTCCCTCTCTCTCTCCTGCATTTCCCAGTACATTATTTTTTCACAGCTGCCAGTGTTGACCTACATAGTGCCGGATGATTTCTGCAGCGCAGCTCTGCCAGGCTGCTGGGCTCGCTGCTCTTCAGCCCAGCAAAGGCATGAGCTGGTTCCTGCCCTGCCTACTAGTGACAGCCAGGGGGTCCAGTGGGCTCCCCGAGTGTGTGGGTGCCTGTGGAGGGGCAGGAGGATCCTATTCGACCCTGTGCATCGGGCAGGAGCTCTCTGGGGCTTGAAGGTTGTTTGGTTGCATTCACTTCTCTGGGTTTTTGGGATAGCGGTCAGGAGATCACAGAATATCCCGAGGCTTCACATGACACTCAGTCTGGACAGCACTCAAGACAGAGGTTCAGATTCCAATGTCTCAAACCACTGCAGCTGCCTCTGTGTTCCCACAGAGACTTCCAGGCTGGATGAGGTTCTGGGGGCAGTGCCCTGTCCTGGGCAATGAGGTGCTGCCCTGGCCCTCAGCTCACAGCCCATCCGTGATTAGTGAAAGCAAAGGGAGGAGCTGAGCAGAGCCAGGCCATCCACATGCCATTGCAGGATTTCATGCAGGCACACGAGCACAGTGGGTGAGATCAAGCCTGTTTCGAAGCACGAATTGGCCTTTGCTTGGAAAATGGGAATATTCACAAATGTAAATGTTCAGTGCAAAAATAGTCACTCCACCTACACGCTAAATGAAGTCAAATTTCAGGAGGGAGGAGCAGAGGCTCCTGGAGATGCACCAGCAGCACTGCTCAGCTGGAGCAGCAGCAGCTCTTGGCATCTCCCACCAGTAAAGCCATGGTAGGATGCACAGCAAGCCAAGACACGGCAGTGACAGTGATGGTGGCTGGCTGGGCTGGGGACCTGCATGGGCAGGGTCCCACCAGGCACGGTTAGAGGGAAAGGGATGGCAACAGAGCTGGCAGACCAAGGGAGAGGGCAGGCAGCAATTGTGCAGGGGGAATTTGCTTTGTGCTGCTGTGGAGCGGAAATACGTCTGATAGAAATGTCACTGAGAGGGACCTTATCCCAGCAGCCAGGAGGGCAGGGAGAGGGGACCCTGCACACTGTGGGTCCTGCTCCACCTCTGCAGGGCTGTGCTCACCAAAGCAAACCACCTGGCCATGGCATGACCTGAGGCAGGATTGGTGTGCCCGTCCTGAGGGGCTGAGACCTGCCCTGGCAGTCTCTGCTTCTGACAGATTTTTCCTATTTAAAATGTTTTCTGCAAATCTGGCTCATAAAATGCACCTGGCTCGCTTCAGGGCTGGAGGAGCAACCCACTGTCACAGTGATGACCCAGCGCAGCGTCAGGAGACGCTATCCATGGAATATTTTGGGGAGTTCAGCAGGTGCAGGGCTGTGGGCTGCACTTACCTGGCACAGACCGGGCAAGGAGTTCACTCTGCCGGTACCAGGCTCGTCTCACCCCTCTGAGCACTCCTGCCTGTCTGGCCTCCTGCTCGGCCACCTGCCCACCAAGGCAGATGGGGGGCTGGGGGCTGGGGGCTTGAGCTCTCTGCAGAGGGTGGAGATGCTGGCAGGAGATGGGGCAAAGGCAGGGACTGGGTAGAGGAGCAAAGAGTGTTGAACAGTGGAAGGGACAGCAAAGGTGGGAGTGGAATGGGGGACGGAGGGGTGTGAAGCCATGGGACAGGCTCTGCACACCCCATGCAGGACAGGCTGGCTCGTGTGACACAGGGACATTCAGCTGTTCCCTTTTTGGTTTCGAGTGATCAGCTTGGTTTTTGGGTTATTTTTTGAATTCAGTAAATTATATCTTTCAGCTTAGTTTCTATGGAAACAAGCTTGTAAGATCACTTTGTATGTACGCCCCTGATTGCTTTTGAAGGCGTCAGGCAATTTTAGCTAAATTTCACAGGGGGTTGAAGTGGAGTTAATTATGGTCCTCTCCAGGCTATGCTGCCAGGGGGAGGAAAGGTGTGGGCCTCAGCACAGACAGGTTTGCCCAGTACCTTTTGATGCTCCCAGAGCATCTCCAGTTGAGCACAGTGGCCCATGAGCTGTAGCCAGTCTACCAACATACCCCAGGGAAGGGAGCTTTATTGCTCCCAGTATCCAACCAACTATTTGTTCCAGAAGTCGTATTGCAGCTGGATGCTCTGGCCTGGCAGCCTTTGGCCTCCTTGTATGTACATCTTATGAAATCTTTGCCTGTTCCTTCACTGAGACTCTCACGCCATCCAGCACAGTCCTGCCTGTACACTGAGGGGTCTCTGGAGTCCCAGTCACCTCTGAGGGAGGTGAGCAGGGAACTGGAGGAGGGAAGGGGCTCTCATGGTAAAGTGATCAGAGCAGTCCCCATGGCTGTGGTGTCCATCACTGTGGAGAGCCCTCCACAGAGATCTCATGGACTGAGCATTGCAAAAATCACACTCTGGCCTTCCCATGCTGGGCCCCCTGCATGGGCTGTGCTTTAGTGCTCCTGATCCCATATGTCATTGGGGCTGTTTATGGCCCCTTTGCATCTCAGCTGAAAAAATGAGACGACACAGACATCTTGGCAATATGAGAAATACGAAATGACAGGGAGAGTGTGAGAGCAAAGCTTGTGGGGGAATGCAGAGCTCAAGAGCCAGGAAGGTCTGGTGCTGTTCGTCACCACCATGTGGAATGGATGAAGGGACATCCTGGGTGCCCGGAGGTGCTGAGCCCCACACTGTACCCTCAGAGAGCTGTTGCAGTGGAGGATCAAGGGGGTTTAACTGAGACTTGCTCTCCTGGTGAAAGAGATGAAAAATGGAGTTTAGTCAACCTGCACTTGGAGAGCTGTTTCAATTCCAGCACCTGGTCCTGGCAGTTCCAATGAGGTCTGTCTCTCTCTTTCTCTCTCTCTTCAGCCTGGGCATGGCTTTTACCTCTGGTTCCTGGTCTCAGTGTAACCACTCCATGCCCCGAAGTGAGTTCCTGCTCACTGAGAGGGGTACTTTTCTGTGTTACTGGTCTCACTGGTGACCGATGCTCAGCAGAAACCTTGTTAATTAGATTGAGAAGCTGCACTGGAAGTGGGGAAAAAGCGATTCCCCTTGATCAAGGTCAGGATCAGGACTCCTTCACCTGTAAGCAATGATTGGAGAGACTGTTCAGTGTAACACGGAGCTATTTGCCCCAGGAGTGGGCAGCCCAGCCATCAATAGAGTAGCTCAGCCCTCAGCAGGGCAGCACAGCCCTCAGTCAGGCAGCCTGGAATGTTCCAGAGCAGACCAGGCTAAAGCAGTGATGGGCTGATGGAGCCCACTCATGCCAGTGGAGGAGAGCCCTTCACAGGCTCTCAGGGTTCCAGCTGGGACAAGGACAGACACCCCCCACTCCACAGTGGCCATTCCCCAGAGGCTGCCACGTCCCTTCCCCTGAGCACTGCAGGGAGAGGCAGACAGTGCATCTGAGCCTGAGCTGCCCACACCTCTGTCCCCACTAACCCTTCCCTGCACACGTCTGAGCTATCTCGGAGTTCTCTCAGCTCCCTCCCACGTCCACAGCCGTCACGTGGGCCGGTGGGCAGGCTCCTTCCATGGGGACACTGGCCAAGGCTTCTTGTTCATACCCAGCTGGTGATTTTTACTTAATTTTCCAGAGCTTTATAGATTGGAATCTCTGTCAATCTCTTTGAAACTGCCCAGGCAGCTCATTTTGGGAGTGAATTGCTAGAAGTAGGACTGACCACATTTCCACAGGAAGTGAAACAAAAACACATTGCCTACTCAAGCCTCTGAAACTTTAATTTTTCTTTAATTTTCTGTAGGAAGAGTGACTCCACCAGCCATGCACCATGAGCTGGGATGAGCCCTTAGGGAGGCAGAAGTAAGAGGACAGCAAACCTTTCACTCAGGGACCTGTACGTGGTCCTGATGTGGGCACACATCCATGGCGGCCTCCAGCCTTGCCCTGTGCACATCCCCTCCGGACACAAACTCCATCAGCAGGCACCCACACGTGCCTCTCCCCCGAGCACGGCCTGGCCGTGTGCAGACTGTGCACAGGGATTCCAGCATCCAAGCACTTTCCCTGCAGGGGTACCTGCACTCACACGCTTTCTGCATGGACGTGCTCTCGTGTGTGCATACACAGAGCCCTGGCTCTCACACACACACGGTCTGCTCAAACAGCTCCTCTTTGTATGCACTCACATCAGCCAAGTCAGGACAACGAATAATTTGCAGTTCTTAAGTCCTGACCCCACAAAGAATCATCATAAAATCCTAGAAAAGTTTGTGTTGTGTGGGACATTAAAGCTCATCTCGTTCCAACCCCCTGCCCTGGGCAGGGACACCTTCCACCAGCCCAGGTTGCTCGAAGCCCCATCCAACCTGGCCTTGGACACTTCCAGGGATCCAGGGGCAGCCACAGCTTCTCTGGGCAACCTGTGCCAGGGCCTCCTCACCCTCACAGAACTTGCCATGAATTATTCTTCATTATCCTATTTGAAAACCACAGTTGTGTAATCCGAGAGCTCAGACACCATCAGAGCAAGTCCATGGCCCTTTTGACACCACCTCGGAAAGGAAATTTCCCTGAACTGTTAAACCAAGTTGCTCCCAACAACCTTGCAATAAATTGTTCCTCTGAACCAAATGATATGTATTTACAATACTTAAGGAAGCCATGATCAGTTTAAACACCATTTTTACAAGCTAATGGGAAACTAGAAAATAATTTGATGCAATATATTGAAATCTTAGAGATTTTTTAGTTTCAAAACTGGATTGAAGGAATTTTGTTAGAATTTTGTGATTTTTTTTCTTTTTTTTAGCCTGTGTTTTTCTGATTCTTTTTAATATTAGCTTTTCTGGGTTTTTTTCAGCTCTTCTCTGTTTTCTTTTTTTTCCATTTTCATTTTCCCTGGATTTCCTTAAAGCAATTAAAAACACTTATGGGTTAGAAATTAGAAATGCTCAGACCCATCTTGTGTATCCCTGGCCCAAGCTGTGGAGCAGGACCTGGAAACTCCTGGGCACCTCTGCTGACTCCAAACAGATCTTGAACACTGTGTTGGTGTGCAGACTGTGGTTGTTCTTCCACTGTTTGTCTCTTGGGGCTTCTTCCCAATCCCATGGATTAGGGCTGGGCTTGTGGGGTGAGCTGCATTTCTACTGCTCTTCCTGAAAATGGGAATGTTTGTATCAGTCAGACAGAACTGTAGTCCTGAGGTGCTTGTTGTGGCTCTCCTGGTTTGTTTAAATATCCGCAGTTCTCCTCAGTGGCTCAGTAATTAGGACGTGTTCCCAGTGCCTTGGTGGTTTCGCTCCTGCCTCCGTCGTTCCCTTGTGTTGGACCCTGGCAGGAGCAGGGCTTTTACACTGTTTTCTACAGATTTCATGGTTTGGTTTGACATTATCACTATGTTGAGTGTGAGAAAAAGGCTTTATTTGGTGTGTCTGTTCCTCCTGTGTGGGTCCATGGGGGACATGATGCCTTTTCCCTTCCAATGGGATTTACTTTGGCCCCTTCAGGACATTTCTGACCCATGCTGGGTCTGGTCTCTGGGTGAGCAGTTCTGGACAAGCCCTGTTTGGTCCAGACAACCATTTCAGACTCAAAGAAAGAAATATTATGATGCTTTCCTTTCTGTCCTCTCCGGTTCAGAATTCTGCCTCCCTCCAGCACATAGCTGGGTTGTCAAGTAAGGCCCCTGCTGAGCATGAGCACTTTGACTTTTTAATATTTGACTGTAGGGCCTTTTGGAAAAGCTGCATTTGTTTGAGAGCTCTCTGTCAGCTACAGCTTTTGATCCAATTGCTCCCCTAACAGTGCTGTACTTAATTAGGCTGGAATTGCTATTGCACAATCATCCAACCATAACGATGTCTTTAACCAAATCAGAGAGGTCAGCTGGGACACGAGTCCAGAGCTGCCTCCCCCTGTGGAACAGACTGACCTAGAAACAGTCAGAGAGCATGTTATAAAACTGCTTTTCTGAACTTCTATCATGACAAATAACTAATATATAGCTGCCTGTAGCTGCCTCTTGCTCCTCTCTAAAGGAAACTCAGTTCCTTTGCGAGGTCCATTGCTCAGTAACAAGTTGGAAAGGTCAAGAGGCAAGGCTATATTTGCACTGAACACTGCTGGCCCTTCATGGCTTGATAGGCTTTTCTTCACTGTGGACCACAAAGCAAAAAACCCTCTTTGCCGTCATGCTCTAGATTAACCACAGAGAGGTACCAACTCATAGCCAGGATTTGCTTCTCAACCAGAAGGAAGGAGTGAAGGTTAGCACTAGAGGTGTGCTCAAGGTGTGCAACCCTGAGGTCTTCCCCAAACGGCTTTGTGATCCCAGCCCCGTCCCTGCAAACCCGACTGACAACCCCACAGTCTGTGTTGAGCTCTTGTTCTTCCTTGCAGAGCATCCACCTGTCCTTTTTGCGCACGGTCCCACCGTACTCTCACCAGGCCAACGTCTGGTTTGAGATGATGAGAGTCTTCAACTGGAATCACGTCATTCTGATAGTCAGTGACGACCACGAAGGTCGTGCTGCACAAAAGAAGCTGGAGACCCTCTTGGAGGAGAAAGAGTCCAAGGTCAGTTCCTGAACATTGTCTTGTAGCTTTGTTTAAGCAACAACAAAACTAGAAGTCTCGGGCTGTTGTATGTATGTAGATTTCTGTATGTAAAACACCTTTTCTTTCCATTGTAACATGGCTAACATGCTTAAAGCATCAACAGTGTCTGACTAGTACCTGACAGAACTTTGTACTTTATTCATTTCACTTGCTTTGCCATGGTCAAAATCTCCTACATGTAAATCGACTACAAAATGAAGGGAAGGATAACCTGGAGCTCTGCAAATGCCTCGCCCAAGATTCCCACCTAAGGAGAGGACCAGTCGCTCAGCTTAGGGAAGCACCTGCCCCATTACGGCCACCCCGGGGCCAGGCAGACCCAGCAGTGCCAAACCAACCCTGAAAAGCAGCTTCAGAATTGGCTTCCCGGGGCTCACCTTAGAGGTTTAGGAGGGGCCAGGCAGCAGGAGTGTTGCTGCCCCGAGGGGCACAGCACCCTCTGTGTAGAGCTGTGGGCCGCAGGCTGCCGCCCGTTCCCATCTCCATCGAAGCACATGCCAAACGCTGCTTTCCTGACACCCATTGCTGATACAAGAGGGCGGTTGTGGCTGCGGGAGCGGCTTGCTGGAGGAGGTGCACTGCACCTGCGCTCAGGGCCAGCAGGGAGCAGGGAGGGAGGTCCCCAAGCCTGCTAGAGATTCGGGAGGACAACCACAGACCTGCGGCATGGAGTGAAAGGACCAAGGAAACGTTCCAGACAAGCAGGGAAGGAGAACACAGGAGCTGTTTGGCTGCAATCTGGAAGGCAAGGAACTACCTCCTGCCCTACAGGGTGAAGTCCCAGCACGTTCTCTTGCCTGGGACAGGGTGAGTCCCCTTTGGATGTGCAGACACTGAGCCCATCCAAGTCTCCAGCAGCATCAGGGCAGGAATCATTTTGGGGCTGTTCCCTCCTGGGTCACAGGCAGGGAGCTCAGTCTGCTCTTCTCCAGCCCCACTAGCAGCTGCTGGACCTTTGGCAGTCAGTCAGCTGTTGTACCTCCGTGACCATAGACACTTCTTGTGCTTGGAGTTGGTGGCTCAGCTGAGAGTTCAGAGAGAGCAGCCTGCCACTGCTCTTCATCACCTCCCTGTGAACAACTGGTGCAGGGCTGCAGGCTGCCACAGGCCACACTGAACAGCGGGTTTTTGGGTTTGGTGGTGATTTCCAAGGAGTCTCATCCTTGCTGCATCCTGGGTCATCGTGAGACACTGATGTGCCACCAGCTATGGTGGGATCCTCCTGCCCCCAAGGGCAGCTTCCCGCTGGGGGACACTGGAATATATTTCACTCCAAAGCCTCTTCCCAGCACAATGTCACTCATCCAAGGGGAGCCACTGTCAGTCTCTCATTCCTTTCCTTGCATCTTTTGATTTCCCCTTTCTGCTTTCCTACAGTTCCTCTGTGTTCCCTTTTGCTGCTCCCTCTCATGCCTCCACTCCTTGCTTGCTCCATGTGATGCTCCCAGGCACAGGGTGCATTTCTGCTTCAGCCTGTCCATCACATGGGAAAGCTTTCGGATCTGGAGCTTGAAAGAAGGGGAGCAGGGGGTGTGCTCAGACCTGCCCCACATTTGCACTGCATCTCTAACATGTCTTGGCGGCCACTGGGCTGCTGCAGATGCCCAGGCCACTCTCCAGCCTGGGGCACCTGCTCTGTGGTGGTAGGTCACCTTGTCTTCCCTATGGGGTGTGCCACTGCATCTTGGTTCTTTTTCCCTTGCAAAAAAGGTCAAATAGACAGGTCTGACTGGTCTTGAAGGTGGTAGATAGCCTGCTGGGGCTTTCCTGTCTTCCTCAATCTCTTCTTCTAATTCCTCTTCTGATCACTGATGTGCTGACTCTTCATGCCATGAAGTGGTACCTTGGGCCCCTGCCCAGCCTCCTCAGGGGCAGCCTGGCCCTGGCGAGGGAGCAACCTCTTGCAACCTCTGCAAGGCTTGGATCACAGTCCCTGAGGTCCTGTCCTCAGAGACTCACCTGCCCACCCGAGCTCTTGGACTGGAGCATGGCTGTGTCCCCCAGAGTCTGCACCGGCCCTGGGTGTCACTCAGGCACCACTGTGTGGGTTTGCACTTCCACCAGGCACTCCGAGCCCAGCGCTCAGGCCGTGCTGGCCAGTCCTAACACACCCCATGTGCTGGTCTTGTCTTAGCTCTGTCAGCAGTAACTCTACTGCTCCTCCCCAGCACAACTCTGCTCATTCATCTGGGCAGGACACCAGTGCTGCTCAGGACCAGGAGGGAGTGTTGGACACTGTGAAATCAGAGTTTGTCCAAGTCACAGGTGGCAGGTCCCTGGTGTGCTGAGTCCCTTTCTCCAAGACAGTGGCAACTTTTTTAATGAATGCTTGAGAACCTGGTGGAAATTTTAATTTGTGGGTCCCTCTGTGTGAAACATGAGCTGAAGAGCAGGGGAGGGCTGCAGGATCACATGGAAAAGTGGAGGAAAAAAGAGATTATTCGTCTAGTTCTGGAGGCAGGGATAGTGACAGGGAGAGGTGATCAGGTGCCAGCTTTGCTGCACCCAAGGCTCTGCTGACCAGGCTGGATCGAGGTGCATACCCCAGGCACAAAGGCTATTCGTGTCTGGAGGTTGCAAGACGGGTGACCAAGTTTTTGGCTACATTGACAGTGCCTTAGGAGAGTGTCCCATCACTGGAGAACATTCATGCTGTCCTGCACCTCTGTTCTCCTTGGAGGCAGTTGTTACCCCAGGTCTCACTGCAGTCTCAGCAGTCTCTAAGAAGCCACTGCAGAAATCCTGGCTGTGGATGTCATCAGAAGTGAAGGCAGACCTGGGCTCCAAGCAGATTTTACCTCCTCAGATACTTTGTCTTGCAAGGACTCAATTCCTTTGAGCAATGAAAACCTGTCAGGCTGTGTCCAAGGAGAAGAAAGCAAAGATCACACGGCTGCACAGAAAGCACACCTGCAAAATGTCCTGCCAAAGACTGGCCTGAGTGCTCAGGAAAAGGCAAGCTACTTAGTCTGGAAAGCAAGACACAGAGATGAAACCTGGCTGTCCAAGAAACAACCTGGAAGCATGAACTCCTGCACTCCAGGGGTGCAAAGGGTCTGGTTCCTGTCAGGGATCAGTTGCCATTGCCATAAGGTTCTGGAAAAATGAAGATCAGAATAGAGCTGTGTCCCATACCCCATATACACACATCAGGGATATTCAGCAGGGGTGGGGTGGGGTCAAGAAGAAGAGATCAGACATTGTCCACCAAAACCTGCCAAGCCCTCTCCTGAAGGCATTGTCAGGTTGATGTTATTGGCCTGACCACGGGGGCTGCTCCCAGGAAGATCCACGGGGCTCTGTGCACACTGCTGCAGGGTCACGGCTCCTGAGAGCAGAGGCTGTTGGCCCTCAGCACGCTGCCTGGAGAGGAGGAAACCTCCAGAAGTAGGTTTCATGCCTCGGGGTCCTTTGGGGCCAAGCAGCAGAAGGGGCTCAGGCAGGAGACCAGGAGAGGAGCAGGTTCTTTGCTCCAGTCCCTCATCTCCAGGGTCAGAGCATGCTGAGCCCCCTGCCCTGAGCCCCAGTGATGCTCTGGTCAGCAGCATGGAGGCCACCAAGCAGTGAGCCCCACTAGCCACATGTAGAGCCAGGTTATGGGCACTGTGGTCTTGGGTGGCTGCACCTCCCAGGGCCACCCTTGTGCCGCAGAGCCATGAGGTGCCCTTGGCCCTCCCCAAGCACCAGGTAAAAGCTGCAATGTCATCCCATGATCACCATTGCTTCATATCGCCACGCTTTGAGCCAACACGGGATGTAGAGAACGTTATCTTTCTCTTTTGGATGTCAACCGAGCTCCAAAAGGCTGCTCCCTCCTTTCAGGGGGTGAGAAGTTCAGCTGAGACACCTCACTTGCTGTGAACTCTCTGAGGGTGAACAGGATTGTAATGCTCATAGTGACTCTCGTATTGCTAATACTCTTAACTGTAACAGTTTGCCTTTATCCAGCACTTTCCGTACACAACATTTTGTCCTTTACTTCCACAGTAATTCCATGGAAACCCCACCACTTAGGCCCTTAGAGATGAGTAGATTGTTTCTGAGCTTAAGATAAAAAAATTTCTTGCCGAAGAATTCCCCAGTCCCACAAGGGAAATGCAACTGCAGCATCGCACCAGCTGTGGCACTCAGGCTTGCTCTGTGTGATCTGGCCTTGCACCGTGACCTCCCGTGAGAGCTGAGGCACTCTCTCTCTCCTGATAGTGGTTTTTGCGAGCTCCAGCGTTATAGAGACCCTTTAGCAAACAGTGGAGGAGGAGGTGGATGTTGGATTGCTTTACTACACGTCATTTTCAACTGTTTATAATATTCTTCTGTGTCTACATATTTTCTCTGTGCACATTATTCATCAGAGTAAAAAAAGGAACTATGAAAACCTCGACCAACTTTCCTATGACAACAAGCGAGGACCCAAGGTATATATGCATGGAAATGCACGCCGCCCACCAACCTAACTAGCAAATGAAAAGTAGCCACAGCCACCAGAAAAATAAAAAAATAAAAAAAAAAAAAA
>VXAY01004591.1:267297-306823 GCA_013399855.1 Oxyruncus cristatus
GTGAAAGAGAAAAAAAAAGAAAAGAAAAGAAAGAAAAAAAAAAAATCCATGACTATGTTTCTTGGTAGCACGTTTTTATGTTGAGATAGTTTGGTTTGGACTTGAGAATGGAAACTTAGCCAGCTGACCCTGGAAGGATTTCTTTTTGAAACATGCATGTGAACCAGTAATTAACTTGCAAGTTTTTTTTTTTTTTTTTGAAAAGTTGAACCAACCCCCTTTCCTCCCCAAAGGAAATGGTTCCTTGGTGTAAGTTGCTCACTTTGACTCCCAAAGGTTTACCTTGTGCAATGTTTTTTTCATTTCCCATGTTTTTGAAAAACAACACTCGTTTGAGTTTTCAATTGCATTTCAAAGCCTTTTTCTCTTTCCTGTACAATGCACGCCTCTTTTTGGGTCTTGATTGACTTCAGTTTGCATGCACAGTGCAAAAAAAATAAAAATTAAAAAATAAAACAACCAAAAAGCCAAAACCTTAAAAGAGAAAGGAAGGAAGGAAAGAAAGAAAAGAAAGAAAGGAAAGAAAAAAGAAAAAATAACTATAACCAACCTTATTTAGCAGACTTTTGTGCAGTTTAATGAATTCTCTTGACCTTTTCTAGATAGCATGGCTCTCACCACCAGTCCTGGGGCTCCCACACTAACCATCTTTGCTCACACTAATCACAGGCTGAGAAAGTGCTTCAGTTTGACCCTGGAACCAAAAATGTGACATCGCTGCTGCTGGAGGCGAAGGAGCTGGAGGCTCGGGTCATCATCCTCTCTGCCAGGTAAGGCAGTGCCATTCCTTCTCATCCCTCCTCTGCTTTTCTCCTCTCCCCTTTGCAGCACTGCTCAGAACTGGAGTCAAAGGGGTTTGTCATCCTTCCAAGGAGTCCAAGAGAAAACCCCTGTCATGGTTTAACCCCTGCCAGCAGCCAAGCCCCTCACAGCTACCCACCCACTCCCCCAACAACGGTATCAGGGACAGAATCAGAAGGGTAAAAGATGGAGAACTCATGGGTTGAGATAAAGACAGTTTAATAGGGAAACGGGAAAACAAAAGCCCCTCACACAAGCAAATTAAAACAAGGAATTAGTTCACCCCTTCCCATGGGCAGCAGGTGCTCGGTACCTCCAGGAGAGCAGGGCCCCATCCCATGGAGTGGTGGCTTGGGACGACAAACACCATCACTCCAAATGTCCTGCCCCATTCCTTCTTCCCCCCAGCTTTACACGCTGAGCATGATATCATGTGGTCTGGAACATCCCTTGGATCAGCCTGTCACCTGTCAGGGGTCACCTGTCCCAGCTGTGTCCCCTCCCATGCACTCCCAACTTCCTCGCCAGTGTGGCAGCAGGGGAGCAGCAAAGCCTTGGCCCTGTGTAAGCCCCGCTCAGCAAGAACAAAAACATCCCTGTATCATCCACCCGGTGTCCAGCACAAACCCAAACACAGCCCCACACCAGCCCCTGGGAAGAAAATTAACTCCCCCCCAGCTGAAATCAGCACAACCCTCCACACGGATATCCCGGGCAGGTGCTGGATGTGCTGCTGGCCTGGGAGCTGGCAGTCCCCAGCGTGGCTGAGATGTCTGTCCTGCACAGTGTCAGCAGCTGCAGAACCAGCTGCAGGTAATGATGGTGTATCCTGGTCCAACTGTGTGGGAGGGGAGTCTCCCTGTTCCCATGCCTGCAGCATAAAGACTGGGCCAGATGTGCAGATGCTCAGCAGTTCTGGGCCCTGTGGGATCAGGTGAAGCTGGGAGAAAGGTTCCCATTGCATCAAGAAATGAGCTGTTACCCAGGAGAAACAGTTGTCAGAGAAGGGCTACCTGGACTTGTGTCTTTCCTGGGACTGCCGCCCCCCTGGGACCTGACACAGGAGAAAAGGGGCCATCCAGCACCTGGAGCCACATTGCCCTTCCCTTCATTAGGCTCTTAAAGAGTGTCCAAAGGAGGCAATGAGGATGGGGAAGGGCCTTGATTTGAAGGTGTGTGAGGACACTGAGGGCACTCGGTGTGTTCAGCTGGAGCAGAGGAGACTGAGGGCAGAGCTCATTGCAGTTCCAACTCCCTGGGCAGGGGCAGAGNGAGCTCATTGCAGTTCCAGCTGCCTGGGCAGGGGCAGAGGAGGGGCAGGGACTGAGCTCTGCTCTGGGGGGACCAGGGACAGGACCCAGGGAATGGCTGGAGCTGTGTCAGGGCAGGGTCAGGTTGGATCTCAGGAAAAGGTTCTTCCCCCAGAAGAGGGTTGGCACTGACCAGGCTCCCCAGGGCAGTGGGCACAGCCCCAAGGCTGCCAGAGCTCCAGGAGGGTTTGGATGATCCTCTGGGGCACAGGATGTGACCCTTGGGGATGGACCTGTGCAGGGCCAGGAGTTGGACTGGATGATCCCTGTTGGTCCCTTCCAACTCAGCACATTCTGTGACTCTGTGATTCCTCTCGTTGCAGTGAGGACGATGCAGCCACGGTGTACAGAGCAGCAGCCATGCTCAACATGACGGGCTCGGGCTACGTGTGGCTGGTGGGGGAGAGGGAGATCTCGGGCAGTGCCCTGCGTTACGCCCCTGATGGTAGGCACCCCCGAGGCACCCCCGAGGCCCCCCCGAGGCACCCCCAAGGCACCCCCGAGGCACCCGCCCCACTGCTAGCAGGACTTGGAGAGCCTGCACAGAGCCTGCAGGAGGGGCCCCTGCTTCCTGGGCACCCCTGGGGCTGGGGGAACATGGTGCTGTGATGGTGCCAAGTAACCAAGTAACCCAGTGGAGGGTCCCACACGTCGCTTACCATTGCCCCTGCCTGCATGGGGAGTCAGCAGTCCAGCAGCCTTGTTCACTCTGCCATATCCCAAACCCACATCACTGGGGCTTTGCAAGCTGACCATCGCCTGGGGGAAGGGTTGGGCAGGGCAATGGGGATGGAGCAGGGGGAGTCAGTGGCCCATGTAGCTGTCCCCAGACCCCTCTGGCAGGCAGGACGGTGCCCGCCCAGAGCCGCTGGCCCTGCCTGAAGCTCAGGCAACTCCCCACTGCATCCAAGGGTCCCCAGCCTTTAACCAGGTACTTGCTTGTCCCCAAGCCCTGTTCATGGGAGCAAAGCTGGAGCAGCCAGCGAGCCCAGGAATGCTGACCTGCCTCCTCCCCTCCTCTCGGGCAGGAGTGATCGGTTTGCAGCTCATCAATGGGAAGAATGAGTCCGCCCACATCAGTGATGCTGTTGCCGTGGTGGCACAGGCCGTGCATGACTTGTTTGAGAAGGAGAACATCACAGACCCACCACGGGGCTGCGTGGGCAACACCAACATCTGGAAGACAGGACCCCTTTTCAAGAGGTATTTGGTAAAGGGTCCTGCTGAAGGGAGCAGAGGACCTGCTGGGGGAGAGCTGGAAAAGGTGGGAGTATGTGGAAAAGATGCAGGAGAATACGGCAGCTTTGCTCAGAGTATCTGTCACTAAAGCTTTGGGGCATGTGGCACAGGGCTGACTGGACTCTCCTGCATGATTTGGATGTGAAGAAATGTATCTCTCCTAAAAAACTATCCCAGACACAGGCTCAGGAAATGGCACCCAGTTTAGCCATCATCTGGTGCCTGGCACCAAGTTGGTCCATGCCAACCCATGCTGCCCTGGGCAACGCTTGGGCAGCTGGGTTGTGCGGGCAGGGAATGACTCTAGGAAGAAAAGATCTGGGGGCCATGATCTCCTCCAGTCTGGATCATAATTCCATGGGTGGAAGTGGGAGAGGGGGTTTTCTGCCAAATCAGGATAGGGGGATGTTTCTGTCAAATTGGAACTCGGTGCTGCGGACACATTTCCTGCTGAACATTCCAAGGGCTGTGGCATGGGTCAGTGTGCTGCAAGCAGAGCTTGGTGGCAAGAGATCTCTCTGCATGGGACAGGCTGCTTAACAGATGAGAGCATGTGTGTGTTGGGTCTTGCTGCCGTGGGCAGAAGGATCCGCAGATGCTGCATGTGCTTCCCAGAACCCAAACTTTGCGCACATCAGTGTGGATGCTGGAGCCACAGGGCCTCTTCTGCAGGCTGGACTGTGATACAGCAGCAATTGCCTGCAGACCTGGGTTCTGCTGAGCATGGAACCTGCAAAGCCTGCAGTTTGTTTTAGAAATATTTCTGGCATCCTCTGCAGCGACAGAGTCTTTGGCATGAGTGAGTCAAAGCTGTTCTCCACAAGTGGCTCAGGCAATCATTCTGTGTCTTCACTATCATCTTTCCAGGGTTTGGAGGCTGGTCTCCTCTTGGTGGTGTATGTGTGTTCCTGGGGCTCCATGTAGGCTGTGATGAGCTGGTGCCAATCAGAAGCACCAGGAATGGTGGCATGGCCACAGCTCCCAAGGGACACCAAGAGGAAGGTGTCCTTGGGTGTTGTGGGACACATCATTCCTTAAGGAAATGGGAATGATCTACTGGAAAACAAGGGACAGTGACAGCAGATATGGTAGTGGACATTCGGGAAAATTACTCCATCCACCAGGAGGGGATGACTACTGGTCTATGAACAGACCACAGGCAGCCTTGGCTGGATTTCTGTAGGGTAGTGTGCATATGGCAGGTAACTGAGAGAAAGATTTGCCGTTCTGATGGCTTCTTAGGTGTCCCAATGGCCACAACAGGTTTTCTAGGTTGTGCCCACTGTGCTTCCCTCTCTAGGGTGTTGATGTCCTCCAAGTACTCGGAGGGTGTCACCGGCCGGGTGGAGTTCAATGAGGACGGAGACAGGAAGTTTGCCAACTACAGCATCATGAACCTGCAGAATCGGAAACTGGTCCAAGTTGGGATTTACAACGGCAGCAATGTACGTCCAGGCCTGGTCTGGGTGGGAGGAGTGTGTGCACTGGGGTGTCTACCTATGTGGACATGTCCCTCTGCTTCCTCTGGGATCGATCACAGGTCTTGACCAACGACAGGAAGATTATCTGGCCCGGGGGGGAAACCGAGAAACCTCAAGGCTATCAGATGTCGACCAAGCTGAAGGTAACAGCAAATGGCATTAGGGGGTGGCAGGTCTCCTCAGCTCTCTGCATGCCAGGCCATGACTTTATCTACCTGCACCTCCATTGCTGCCTCTGCAGCTCTCAGCAGCATTTGCAAACCCAGGGCACCTCAGAGAGGATGTAGCAGAACAATACAGAAAGTACTGGAGGGTGTTCAGAGCACAATTTTCAGCTGGAATCAAACTCCAGAAGCTGGAGGTAACATTGGAAGAAGGTGTCTCCAGTCTTGCATTGCTTCTCATGCTCTTCCCTTGGGTGTCACCCAGCAGTCACTTTAGTGACTGGATCCTGGGCAGGCCAGTCCTACCACTCTGGCCATTCATTTGTCCTGCTGTCCAGGCAGGGGACACATTCCTGCTGGTAGTGAGCCCTTGTCCCTGCAGAGGTGGTGTTGGTACTTTGGGATGTTGCACAACTGAAAAGGTCTAGGGTAGGACTGAAATATCTGCATTAGCTTGGGGCAGTGCGACAGTGTCTAGGGGCCCTCTCTGGGCACTAATCCTGGCTGTGTGGTGCCTCCCACCAGTCCCCTGTTAGGGAGAGGGGGTTTGAGGCTCATGTGAAAGTGCCACATGAAGCAGGATCCTGATACCTCATCTTGGGATCAGGAATGTTCTTAGAGGTGGCCTTGACAGTGCTGGGTCAACAGCTGAAATTCATGATTTTAAAGGTCTTTTCCAGCTAAATGATTCTATGATTCTGTGACTCCCCCGTGCCAAAGCCAGGTCCTGCTGCTGGGCTGAGCAGTCTTGTGTGCTGAGATGGCAGCTGGGGAGGGCACCTGGGCATTTTAGCCATGCTGGTGTGGAGAGGGCAGCCCAGGTCCTCACCAGGGAAATGCAGCTCTGGAGGGGGACAGAGACAAGAGGGTGTTTGTGCTTGGCCTGGCAGATCGTGACAATCCACCAAGAGCCCTTTGTGTATGTGAAGCCCACGCAAGCAGATGGGACGTGCAGGGAGGAGTTCACCATCAATGGAGATCCTGTGAAAAAGGTCTTCTGCACTGGACCCAACGAGACCATCCCAGGTAACTCAGTGTGGGGGTGACTCCCCCAGCCCACCCAGCTGATGAAGACTGCCACTCCAAGAAGGGGTTTCAGGGAGGGTGCTCAGTCACACAGGAAGTCTAGAGGATGAGGAACAGAAAGGTGACAGCACAGTCAGCCCCCAGATGACCCCCATCAGCTCAGCCCCACAGTAGTGCTGTGCAGGAATTGGGCACTGTGACTCAGGTTTTTGAACCCAACAGATTACTTTCCCACTGCCTCTTTTCTGGATGGGCTCCAAGGCTGTTTTGGGTGTTGAATCCCAAGTTTCTGTCTCCTGACATGCTCCAATTCTCTTTGCCTTGATCTCCAGTGGAAGTGAGACTCTCGAGGCACGTTAGCACTTCCTGCACTGATAGGAACAACACCATTTTCAAACTGTCATGGAGAGCCTGTGTCAGGGTGAGGAGTGAGCACCTGGAGGGAGGGTGAGCTGCTCAGCAGCGCCAGGCTTGCCCAAATCCACCTGAAGCACATCCCCTTTGCCCATTATGCTTTCCTGTGCACACCGTTCCCCCAGCCCTGAGCTGTGTCCTGGGCTGTGTTCAACCTGCTGGGTCCAGCACATGCACCGTGCCCTCAGTGGGTGGGTAGAACCAAATCTCAGCCCACCTCGCTGGGACACAGCAAAGGAAGGAGACCCCTTTGCCCCCAGCTTGCCAACACCAGAGGTGATGGGGGCAGTGAGAGGGTGGTCAAAGGCAGATGGCCCTGATGGATAACGTGGTTACACCCCATATGGAACCAGAGCCATGAAGTGGCTGTTCTCACTGGGGCAGGCATGGATCGTGCATGGGGTTCCTGGCAAAGGGCTGCCTCCACTCCTCCCCCCATTTTCTCCCCTCCACAGGCCGTCCCACAGTGGCTCTGTGCTGCTACGGCTTCTGCATCGACCTGCTCATCCGCCTGGCAGGGGTCATGAACTTCACCTATGAGGTTCACCTGGTGGCTGATGGTAAATTTGGTACCCAAGAGCGGGTGAGTTTGGGCAGCCTGTGTTGTCTCTTTGTCTGTATCGTGTGTTGAAACACCCCCAGGCCCTTCTCTGGAGCAGGGGTGGGGTGGGAGGGCAGTGCAGGATGGGCATCCTGTGGGGATCCTGGCTGGTGGGGGAAGTGTGTCAGGGCAGAAGTCTGATCCTGTGTTGGCTCTCTGGCAGGTGAACAACAGCAACAAGAAGGAGTGGAACGGGATGATGGGGGAGCTGCTGAGCGGCCAAGCAGATATGATTGTAGCTCCCCTCACCATCAACAACGAGCGGGCTCAGTACATCGAGTTCTCCAAGCCCTTCAAGTACCAGGGACTCACTATCCTTGTGAAGAAGGTATGGGCTGGGGTGGGATGTTTTGTAGAACAGGGGAGGTGCCCCCTGCTCCCCACATTGCAGAGAAGTGCCATGGCCACACCATGCCCAGTTCCCCCGGTGCTGCCCCTGCCCACTCCAGGGCAGCCTCTGCAAATCCCAACCTACAGGCTGGGTTTAGTGCTGGGTCTTGTCTCTGCCACCCTGAACCCTCCTGTGTAGCTGAGCAGGAGGAGCTCAGAGCAGGGCAGGGGTCCCTGTGGGTCCAGCCAGGTGGGCAGGGTGTGGGTGAGGTGGGTACCAGCGCTCTTCACCTCTCTCTCTGTGCCAGGAAATCCCCCGCAGCACCTTGGACTCGTTCATGCAGCCCTTCCAGAGCACCCTCTGGCTGCTGGTGGGGCTGTCCGTGCACGTGGTGGCAGTGATGTTGTACCTCTTAGACCGATTCAGGTGAGTGCACTTCGGGCCACCCAAGGGCTGGAGGGAACAGGGAGATGCTCCTGGGAACCATCCCCTGGGTCCCTGCAGTGTCTTGCTCAGGCACAGCCCTGCAGCCCTTTGAGGGGCTCTCACAGGAACTGACCCCACCTTCTCTGCCTCACCAGCCCTGGCCTGAGGCTCCTGTCCCCTCTGGCTGCCTGAGTTTCCTCTGAGATGGTTTCCTCTGGCCCTTCCTTGGCCCTGTGACAGCTCCTCTGAAGGGCAGGGAACCTGTCCCCACCTCAGCCCTGTGTCCAGACCCTTTGGTGGCTGATCTGCACTGAACCCTCTGTGTTGCAGTGGGAGAGGCTTGAGCTGGTCAGGATCAGATCATCTTTCTGCTCTGGAGAGAAGTGTGATGGGACTGGTACCAGAGTGAGATGTACAGGGTTGCATATCAGCACTGGGGTTGTGCAAGGCAGCAGGACATGATGAGGAGGAGCTGCTTGGGACACAGGCACAGTCTGTAGGGTTGAGTGATACAGGGCTGCATCAGGACACTGAGGAGTGCACAGTGGAGAGCCCCAGCAACCAGGCTAAGGGAAATGAGAGGAGTTTTTTGTCTTGTTTTCCAGCCCGTTTGGCCGGTTCAAAGTAAACAGTGAGGAGGAGGAGGAAGATGCCCTGACCCTCTCCTCGGCCATGTGGTTCTCCTGGGGGGTCCTGCTGAACTCTGGCATCGGAGAAGGTGAGTCACAGCACACAGTGGGACTGCTCTGCCCTGCAGCCCTGGCCCTGAGCTGAGAAGGCTGTGGGAGAAGTCTCTCAATGATGAGGCTGATGCCCTTTGGAGACCTCGTTCCCTGAGTCTTCCCTGGAGCAGGCTGGTAGAAGATTGGTCATGCTGACTGTGACACACTTGTGGCACTTGTGAGGGCTATCCTTCCACCCCCAGCATCAGTGGGGAAAACAGGTCTTTCTTTGCTGTGTATCCTGCCCAGAGCTACCCACCCACTGAGGATGGGACACAGCATGCCCTGGAAGGAGCTGGGTTTTTCTTGGTTCAGGCAATGCAGAAGCTCCTTGCACAGCTGTTGGCAGAGCAAATACATGGTGCATGTCTGCAGCTGCCATTGGTCTCACATAGATTGTCTTTGATGACAAAGCCAAGCCCATGTCATGCCAGTCTGATCTTTCATTTCTACCCCCAGGTGCTCCCCGGAGTTTCTCTGCCCGTATTCTTGGCATGGTGTGGGCTGGCTTTGCTATGATCATTGTGGCTTCATACACTGCCAACCTGGCAGCCTTCCTGGTGTTAGACCGACCCGAGGAGAGAATCACAGGCATCAACGACCCCCGGGTAATACCTCTGGGCATATAATGTGGCTTGTAGTTCCCAGAGCCCTGATTTACCATGGCTGGGATCTGTGCCAGGGGGGCAAAACCAAGCTCCGCCTGGGCTGATCCTGGTGGGTCTGAGCCCCTGCACTGGGTGGGAATGGACAGATATGGGGAGGGATCAGCAGGAAAAAGCTTGTCCAGAATAGCCCCTGTGCAGTCAAACAGCCTGTCAGTTCCTGGAGAGCCTCCACTAACCAACGAGGAAACAATTAATTATGGATGACTTATAACTAATGAAATTGTCCCTGCGGTGCAGTCAATACTCTCCACATGCCTCAAATCCATTTCCTGCTCTGGCAAGGACACAGCCACAGCTTATCAGCCCCAGCACACAGGAATGTGCCCTGCAGCAGCACTGACCCACCGTGTCCTACACCCTCCTGCATCCTCTGCCCACAGCACTGCCAGTCCCATGGCATCCACAGCCTCCTGCACCCTCAGTGCCACGGTGTCCCTGTCCCACAGCATCTCCTGCTCCGCCACCACGGTCCCAGAGCATCCAATGCCCCGTGGCATCCTCTGAGGAGATCAAGGTCTTCTCTAGGAAACAGCTCCCTGAAGGAGATGGGAAATTAGGAAACACGGCCTTGGGGTGAGTCAGTTTTGCTGATGAAGGACAGAAAAAATAGGAGCCCTGTCACAGAATCACAGAATATTCTGAGCTGGGAGGGACCCACAAGGATCACGGAGTCCATCTTTTCGGTGAATGACCCACATGGGAATCAAACCCCCAACTGCAGTGTTAGTAGCACCATGATCTACCCAACTGAGCTGATCTCGGGATCTGTCCTTGCCCTTCAGCTGCGCAACCCCTCTGATAAGTTCATCTACGCTACGGTGAAGCAGAGCTCCGTGGACATCTACTTCCGACGGCAGGTGGAGCTGAGCACCATGTACCGGCACATGGAGAAGCACAACTACGAGAGCGCTGCCGAAGCCATCCAGGCAGTGAGGGACAAGTGAGTGGGGCCAGCACCTCGTCTGGCTGTGCTGGGAGGGGCTTCAGGGAGCTACAGCTGGGTGGAGCAAGCAGGGCCGAGGGACCTGCAGTCGAAGTGTGTCTTGATGGGCCCTCCCAGCTGGTGCTGAGTGGGATCTTCCTAGTCCTAGTGCGTTCCAGCTCTCTGGATGGAGAACACAAGGTCTATGTGGGGAACAGCAGAGTGGGAACCCTGGCCCTTCTGGCTTCTGCTCCTCCTTCTGTGCAAGGCTGGGTTGCTTCAGTGCTTAATTAGGGCTGGGAGCACCCTTGCTGCTCCCACAGCGGCTGCAGACAGCTGGGCTGCCCCACCTCACCTGTCTGTCCTCTCTCTATCCAGCAAGCTCCACGCCTTCATCTGGGACTCGGCCGTGCTGGAGTTTGAAGCCTCCCAGAAGTGTGACCTGGTGACGACGGGGGAGCTTTTCTTCCGCTCCGGCTTCGGGATCGGGATGCGCAAGGACAGCCCGTGGAAGCAGAACGTCTCCCTGGCCATCCTCAAGTCCGTACACAGCTCGTGGTGTGGGGCTTGCCCCGAATGCTGCATGTGTTCGCACGCAAGTAGCCCCATGCCAGGCACTGCCCCCCACCCTCCGCAGGGACAGGGGTGCTGGGGGCTGCCGTGTCCCTCCTGACAAAGGGGGCATGGAACAACCAGGGTGGGCACCCACAGTCTCAGCTCCAGCTTGCAGGGCTGGGGAAGCAGCAGGGAGCTGGTGGGAGGGCAGAGCAGAGCAGGGCAGGGGTCAGGAGCCAGGCTTGGCCAGGAATGTAGGGAAACTGGCAGAGAAAGCTGGGACCACGTGGCACCAGATCCCAGTGAGCAGGGTGCAGGTGCTGCCATCTCCCAACTTCTCCTTGTGGGCTCAGCCAGCCTGACAGCATTGCACTGCCCTGGCTTGGTCTGCCAGGGGTTTTCTTTCAACTGACTATTCCTGTTAGGCAGGGGGATATGTCAGGACCCCTGCTGAGTCCAACTAAGGCTTTTCCACCAGCATTAGCCTGCAGTGTGGGATGTCACAAGTCAGTCTGGTATTATGGGCAACAAGGGATTGCCTTGTATTACTTTGGAAATGCCACACTTGTGTCAGACAGAGGAATGTGGCGATGGAAGAACAGGCAGCTGGAAAGCAGCAAGTGGAGAGAGACAGACATATGAGATTCTTTTTAGGAGAGACAGGATCAGGAGCTACCACTGTCCTGCCCAAGATCTGGAGAGGAAAGGCCTGAGAAAGAGAATGAGCAGGATGTGGAAGACACAGGCAGGACCCAGGGTGATGTAGGGAGCCATGGTACCCCATCTGTGGGGTGATCTTACCATGGGGTTGGGTGGCAGATGGGATTTGGGTAAACAGTGTGAGAAGCCTGAAGAGGCCACAGGGGTCCTTGTTGCCCTCCTGGGAGAGGATGGGGAAGCCCAAGGCTGCAAGTGGCCCATGAAGGCGGTGGGGATGTGCCAGGTGCAACTGGGAGGAAAGTGCAGGGGGCCCTTGGTGAGATGTGTGCTCTGTGCCCCACCTTCATCCCCACAAGCTGTTCAGGCAGAAACAGGCACTGTGAGAACACAGTTTGGTTTGTTTTCTCCCCAGCTGTGACACCAAACTGTGACACCAAGCTGTGACACCAAGCTGCTGGGGAGTCCCAGCCCTCACTGTGCACCTCAGGGAGCTGCCAGGCAGCAGTGCCCTGATCTAGAGGGTGCTGGGCATCCCCAGAAAGGATTGGGGCCAGCATTGCCTGAGTTCCCAAGTGGCCCTGGCAGGTGGGGGGAACATGCAGGAGGGAACTGGGAGACGTGGTTCATGTCCACTCCCTGCAGCCTCTCTCCAAATGCTCTCTGAGCACTGCCTACACCCACCAGCTCCATCCTTTCCATGGGAACACACCTTGTATGTAGCTTACAAGTGGCTATTTTGGCAACACTGGGAAGCTGTGGGTCCTGCTCACACCCACTGCCTGTGCACTGGCTGTGTGCAGGGGGTGTGAGCACATGCAGTACTGGCACCCCCTGCAGACAGGCCATACACACACTCTCCTGTGCACTCACACACAGCCAGCACAACCTTGGTCCCTATTGTCTGTAGGCTGCAGAGTCCTAATACAGGGGGCACAAGGTGTGCCCCAGCTGCCTGTTGCTGGTTCCCAGTGACTACTCTGTCCTGTCTCCTTGTGCTTCCAGGTCCCACGAGAACGGCTTCATGGAAGATTTGGACAAGACTTGGGTGAGGTATCAAGAGTGTGATTCCCGTAGCAATGCCCCAGCAACACTCACCTTTGAGAATATGGCAGGTTTGTTCTGCAAACCTCTTTCTTCCCCCTCGCTGGGTAGCCTGCTTTCACTCAAGACACTCTCCTCTCCAGGGCTTCCTCTTGGGCCAAATCTCTGCTTCTTCTGGGTCTGTGCTTTCCTACTGCTGGGAGGCTGCTGTGCTGGGCTCCAACTCCGCTTTGTTTGAAACAGTTCCACAAAGCTTCCCCCACATTCCATGGGCCCTCCTCACCGGTGGGGCTGCCCTGCTGTGAGCTCTGCTCCCTCCCTCCGCTCTGGCCAAACTGTGGCTGTCACTGTGGAATCAGAGCTGTCCCAAGGCAGAGAGAGGGGAGCAGCACCTTGGGAAGGGCAAGAGGGGACCCTGCTACAGGAGGCGGCTGGAGACGAGAGACAGCCCCCCAGCCCTGAGAGCCCTGGGCAGGGGCAGGAGGAGGATAATGGATACATAGGGGGTTTTATCTTGGTCCCCCTTTGTAAAGGGGCAGAACCCCCAGACAGGGTCTCCCTTGCAGCAATGTGGTGCTGCTGGTCCTACACCCAGCACACCCACTCCTACACTGTGATGAGGGATGAGGGGTGTCCGATGGGACCCCGTCCTCGCCAGCACCACCAGCCAGGGTAGAGACACTGAGAGAGGGGGCGTTTTGCTCTCTCTCCTCAAGACCCCAGTCCAAAACCCCGCGGGCTGCAGGCATCCAAGGACAGCACAGAGCTCTGTGCATGGCTGTGTTTCTCAACAAGACAAACCCAAGCACCAGAGCTGGGTTCTGGGGCAAGGAACCCCACAGTCCCATGAGGGGGTCTGCCCGGGGGCTTGGTGCAGCAGCCAGCACGCTGCACTGGTGCAGCACAGCGCCCTGTGCCTGCCCAACCAGAGCCTGCACAGACATCCAGCACCCAGCACCCCTCTGCCCAGTGCTGCAGTGCCCATCCCGCAGCACCTGCTGTGTTCCCCTCCCCAGCTCCTCCAGGACTAGGGGGGGATGGTGGGAGGACCCTGGGTTGGCAAATGCTCCTGTTGCTGAGCGTGATAGAGAAGAAATGAAGTGTCATGTTGCAATTTCTATTGCCCCCTATAACTTTCCTGCTTATTTCAGGTGTGTTTATGCTGGTGGCTGGAGGTATTGTTGCCGGGATATTTTTAATATTCATAGAAATAGCTTACAAAAGGCATAAGGACGCGCGGAGGAAGCAGATGCAGCTGGCGTTTGCGGCCGTTAATGTGTGGAGGAAAAACCTGCAGGTAGGACAAACCGTTTTTAGAGCAAATCTCCACCAGGTGCGTTTTCCATTCCTTCACCAAAATCAGTGAATGCAGAGCTGTGGATTAGCATGGGGCCCTCTGTCCCCCACCCCACACCCCGGAAACTCCAGCTGGGCATCAGTGGGCACCCAGCAAAGCTGTAGGGTAGAGCCTCGTCCCTGGGAGCTGTCCTTGGCCGATGCCGTCTCTCCCAGGAGGTGTTGTGCACAGCTCCAACTGGGGCAGAGACGTGGCCCAAATGCCCCCAGTGGAGCTTGGGATGGGGACTTTGCTCTGCTGGGGAACACGTGCTGAAGCCTTGGCTCCAGCCAAGGAGGCAGTGCCAGTGTAGCTCCCTTTGCAGGTATCTGCCCTGCTGTCCGGCTCTGCCCGTGCTCACCAGCAGATGGGGGGAGGTCAATCCGCTGCCACGGAGCATCCCTGCCCAGTGCTCAGGTGGAGAAATGCTCCAGGGATAGTTTCCATCACTTACTCTTCCCTGCTTGCTCCCCAACAGCGCGGTAGCCCTTGTCACACCCAGGACCGACTCCAAAATGAGGTGGTGCGTGCTCTTGTCCTTTGGAGACAAGGACATTTCCCCACACGGGAGCCAGCAATGCCAGTCCCTGTCAGTGCCAAGGCTCCCTTGGGCCCCTTCCATGGGGCTGTTGTTCTTCCCGGCTTCTCCTGTCCCTGGAACCACTTTGTGCCACTCAGGCAGGGAAGCCCAGGAGGGTCAGAGCTGCCTGGCAGTGCCACTGAGCCATGGACATGTCCGTGGGCCACCGGCCTCACACTTCCCTTACCCTGCTGCTTTTGGGGCTGAGCCCCATGGTGCCCCTGAACCCCAGTTTAGAGCAGCTGGAGGCTCTGTCTGAATTGCCCGGGCCGGTTTTTTCCCTTGGGGAAGCACCAGCATTCAAAGAGATCCTTTAGGCGACTAAAGGAGACTGTGCTCGGAGCAGAGCCAGCAAAGGAAAGAGAGAGAACGAGGCTCGGGGACCCCAAAAGGAGCCTGGAGCAGTGGCCCTGGGGGAGCAGCGCTGGCTGGGGTGTTTTGGGGGGGCTGCCTGGGTGGAAGTGACCTGGCCGAGAGCAGCGAGGGGAGCACAAGGCCGAGCTGCTGTATCCTGAGAGCTCTCTGGGTTCAGTTCACTGATAAGAGTCTCGGAAAAGCCATTTCTCAACATTTTTTTTCCTTTTTTACCTTTTTTTTTTCCTTTGCTTCCAAAAACAGCAGCACCGAGGGGGTTAAGGCTGCTGGGACAGAGCACACTAGTCGCACTGCCATTTTTCACTTGCCAACCTTCTAGAAAATACTGCACTGGGTCCTTGGGCAGAGTCTGTGGGACTGTGAGCAAAGCATGCTGCCCTGTGGGGGTAAACAGCCTCATGGTAAAGAGCCGTTTGACATTGTAAGACTTTTCCACAGGAGGAAACGTCAGAGCACTAGTATCTGGTACATTACTAGAAGGTAGGCAAGTGGAAAGATTTATTTGTTAAAACAAACAAACAAAAATAATGGTTTTTGGGATCACAGTTTTGCCATGGCTATTTCCTGAGATGCCATGGAAGAAAAAGACATTTCATTCCATTCATCTTGCTTTCCTTTCCGTTTGTGCATGTCCGCAAAAGAGAGAACTGAGAAGGAGGAGCAAATGTATCCCCGAGCATGCTCTACGCACCAGCGGGATACATTTTGGTTACCCCCGTGCGGTAGCAGAGCCAGACCTGGTCACTCCGTCCCCCGTCGGAAAGGTCACACTCATTGGCACGAAAGCAATTGGGGAGGAATCGTTGTCAGCGCCCGCCGCCGAGCGCGGCCGGTCCCCTCGGCTCGCTGCCCCCGCACCATGGCGGCTGGTGCTCCCAGCCTGCGCCAACCAGGTCCGACTCGCTAACTCCAACGCCTACATTTTTCAGTTCTGTTTCTCTTTGAGTTCATCCCGACCCCGACGACATCATAGCACTAACGCTTTGCCTCCTCCCTTTCTTTTCCTTATTTTTTTTTCTTTTAATTTTCTTTTTCTTCCAGTTTCTTTTTTTTTTTTTTTCTTTTTTTTTTATCCTGTTTTACTTTGGAAAAAAAAAAAAAAAAACAACAACACCAAACCACCACCAGCAACCACGTTCGGCTTTGCACAACTGCGTCATTTGAATTTTTGAACACTTTTTTTTTTTTACAGAATATTCATACAATGACTTCTCTTTCAATGCAGTCCTCTCTCTCTCTTCTGGCACTAGGATTCAGCCTCAGAAAAGGCCCTGAGCAATTTTTTTTCTAGTGGTAGGTGCAGCATCTCACGTCTCTGTCCAGCCAGGCTAGCAGTGGAAGCGAGGGGCAGGGTGCCTGGCAGAGCATCCCCAGGAAGCGAGGTCAGCTGTGCCGGCCTGGCCACAGACAGCCAGGAGATCAGGATACTCCCCAGAGGGGTTTCCAGCGCTCCAGATGAGAGGCCGGCCCCCGGTAGCTGTATCAGTGTGGTGGCTGTGCCGTAGCCAGGGGTCATGGAGGCCCTCGGAGGACTGGGAGTGACAGAACACCTCCAGTAGCTTTCTCACCTAAATGAAAGCCATGACATGGGGCAGTATTCGAATAGATTTAGAGTTTCCAACAACACACTAGAGATCTAATTACTTATACATATTCATTTTAGGATAGAAAAAGTGGTAGAGCAGAACCTGACCCTAAAAAGAAAGCCACTTTTAGGTCCATCACCTCCACCCTGGCCTCCAGCTTCAAGAGACGTAGGTCCTCCAAGGATACGGTAAGAGGAAGAAGAACAATTCTGCCCTCTCTCTTTCTCTCTCTTTCTCTCTTCTGCCATCCCATCGACTGCCACACACCCATCCCGAAGCTGCCAGTGTACATGCATAGCTCATGTTCGTCACCAGTCAGTCAGTCAGTCAGTCAGTCAGTCATCCCGTGTTCCTGAAAGGATGCTGGGATCCTGGAGGGCAGGCAGGAGGTGGCTTGGAGTCCTGTGATGAGTTGGGAGATGCAACTGAGTTTTTGTTTTGTTTTTTTGTTTTCTTTCTGCCTGGATGATTTCTGATGTTCCTCTCTGTGCTTCGCTCACCTTACTGGTGCTGACCTCTTGAAACCGATGACATTTTTTTTTCCTTTTTTTTTTTTTTCTGAAANTTTTGTTTTTTTGTTTTCTTTCTGCCTGGATGATTTCTGATGTTCCTCTCTGTGCTTCGCTCACCTTACTGGTGCTGACCTCTTGAAACCGATGACATTTTTTTTTCCTTTTTTTTTTTTTTTCTGTTCCTGAGTGTTCCTGTACCTGTTTGTCATTGTATGCCTAAAAACAATCACCCGATTTAATTTGGGCACCGTGTCACCTCACCGAGAGCCATGCGTGTCACATTCTCTACATGTGATTTTTGTTTGTGACGATTAGCATTCGGGACGTAGTCCTGGGCACAGGAGTGACAGCTGTCTCTGGTTATTGTCAGCACTAATGCAGCTCTAGAAAAGAGATACAAAGGCTTGAAAGTGGAGGTTGTTAAAGACCCAGCCTTGGTTCAAACTTGTGCTTTCCACTGCTGTCATGTAACCAGAGAAAATTTCCAAATTGCTGCCTCTAAAGCCAGCTGTTTCCAAATGTGCAAATGTGTCTGCTCGTGCTGGAGCTTCAGACACCTCAGCGTCAGGTTGGGCTGTTGGTCTGTCGGACTGAGCCGTGTCCCTCTGCATGTCGCCGTCTGTTGTATGACACTCTGCACTGTGGCTACTCTGTTGTCTCGTGTGGCAGCGCCCGCTGCGTGTTGCTGCCCGACCTCCTGGCGCGATGGGCTGGCCAACACCACCTCCCCGGGGCGACCGGCGGGTTTCTGCCCAGGGTTGCCCAGAGCAGGCTCCCCGCCAGGCTGCCCGAGGCGCGGCGGGGACGGGGGGATGGTGGCAGGGCGGGGACATGTGGCCCCCCATGGTGGGGTGGCCCGTCCCCAGCCGCAGGCTTGGGGCGCCCCGGGGAGCAGCATGTGATACCGCAGGGGGTCTCAGGGCCACGGCTCTGTGTGTGAAATGGAGGAGGCTGCCTTTGACACCAGCGCAGGCTCCGTGCTGAGAAGCTCCTGGAGCACCCCTGGGACACGTCCCTGGGGACAGCTGAGCCCTCAGCCGGGCTCAACTGCCACCACCTCACACAAAGTGCTCCTCTCACTGTCACCTCGAAGCCTGGAAGTCATGAGGAGGGACCCCCATTCTCCCCACCGATCCTCTCTCCCCATGGGGAAGACAGGCATCCCTGTCACCTCCTCCTGCACTCCCTCCATGCTCCCCGGGTGGCACCTTGTCCAAGTGATGCTCCCATATCTGGGGTGCCCTCTCCCCACTGCTGCACCCCCTGAGCAGCTCTGCAGGGAGGTCACAGGTTGTGTCTTGGTGGTCTGAATCACAACCAGGGGAGAGAAGACAGAGATGGGGTGGGTGGCGCAGGGGAGAGAAGATGGGAAGAGTGAGGATGAGGAAGAGAAGTGGGATGCACAGGAAAAAAAAGGGAGAAAAAATCGCAGAAATATCTGCATATCCTGGGTAGATTCCCATGTTTTGATGTGTTTGAACTGCTCCGTGATCAGGAAACCAAGGGATCCTGTCCTGGGAAAGCAGAAGCCTGATAGTGCCCTCAGCACCTGGGGGGACCAGTTCCATTGGTGGGCACACTGAGAGGAGGAGAACCCAAGAACAATGGGGCAGCTGGCGTGTGGCATCCCTGGTACCCCCACACCACTCCTTCTTCAGGGAAGCATCCTGGGCCTGATCCTGTTCCACAGTGTGGCATGCACCCTACACCACACCAGCCCACAGCCCTCTCTGCCCCACGGCAGGAGCATCCAATGCCCTGAGCTGACCAGATCCAGGGCTCACCTGCACCAGAGGTCCCATGGGTGAGCTGTGGAACTGTTCTCTCCCTTCCCACGCCTGGTGGGGATCAGCACAGCCTGAGGCTCCTTGCGCTTTGGGTCCTGCCCATGCTCTTCCTGGCGCGTTGCTCACAGGCCAGTTGCGGAGGGACATGACCCCACTCATCCCAGAAGATGGTCCCCACTTTGGGGGCAGCTGCATCTGCAAGGCAGTTATGGTCAACTCTTCCCCACTTCCCAGAAGCCTGTCACAGTCCTCTGCCTGCCATGGGGTGACGTGGCCAGGGTCGCAGGACACGTTCCCCAGGGAACTGGGCTAGCTGGGTCAAGAACAAGCTACTGGGGTCAACATGCAAGCCAACGTGGCCAACTTGGAGTCTAGCAGCTCTGAGGTCCAGCTATTGCAGGAGGTCCATGGTGGAGCAAGCTTTGTGGTGATGTTGGGCAGACTTGCTGGTTGCTCTGCGGGGTGAGCGGCCAGCGGGAGGGTGCTGCCACCAGCTCATGTCACAGCCTGCGCTTGGTGCCCTCCACTGCCGTGCAGCAGCCCTGGCCCAGAGACCCCAATGCCCTCCTGCTGTGGAAGGCCCCATGAGTACGTAGCATGCTGGGGCACGTTGCCTGGGGTCCTTGTAAAGACAAGAAAGCAGCGAGGTGCTCTGTTTCATGATGTTCATCAGAGCCACGGGCCCACACCAGGTCTTAGATGGGCAAGGCTGGAGAGCCCATGGGGCTGGAAGGCCAGGCTGACCCCAGCCCCACGGGATCTCCTGGCTAGCGAATGAAAGACGCAGACCTGGCGGCCTTGCTTCTTTCCTTTTCGTTGTCGGGAGTTTTAAAAATGGATTCTGCTCTGCAGCCCTGCAGAATGGTCCCTCAGGAGTGCCAGAGAGACAGGCTGGCACCATGGAGCCAAGACAGCCCTGGGAAGCTACCACCCCACTCTGAACGTCCTAGCGCCCACCATCACCCGAGCTGCACAGCCTCTCCGCGGCACATCATCCCCACCGCCCCAGGAGGAGATGCATGTGTTCCCCATAGGCAGCTCCTGCAACTCGAATAGCACTCGCAGAGCTGACGTACTGCCATCCATCGCAGCCACCCACGATACTGCAACCCCACAGACGCCATGTGAGACGCATAAACCACACAGACACCTTCCGAGCCGGCACATTTCGTACAGACACGTAACGAGGTGCACAGGTCCCTTAGCCGCCCCCCCAGCCATCGGCAGCCCCCGCAGAGACACACTGCCAGCCCACGGGCCCCCGCAGGCACAGCATGACACACGTCCCACGTCACCGCCAAGGGCGCGGCGCTGCCGGCGGTGCTGCCCTGCAGCCGTGGGGATGGTGCCAGAGCTGGTCGAGAGCCGAGGGGCTTCATGGAAAAGGTCACCTTCTCAGTGAAGGATCAGCTGTCCCAAAGCCAAACGCTTCTTGGCTGAAAAAGAAAGAGCCTAGTTTGTTTTTGGCCCAAAAGAACCGAAAGTAGGTCAAAGACAACATTTTTTTTTTTTTTTTTTTTTAAGGGAAGTTGATATTTTCTACAGCAAGATTGCATTTAGCTGGAATCCTAATTTTAAATTGAAAAAAAAAAAAAAAAGAAAAAGCAAACAACAACAGATCAAAATTCTTCCAGAGAAATCTTCCACCAACCAGGGACTACCATATGAGCCCAGTTAGGTTGAAGTCATTTTTAAAGACATTAAGTTCTTGTCTATATTTTCTTCCTGGTTGTCATTTAAAGTTTTTGGTGCCTTCACTTCACTTCCATACCTTAACATGTTTGAGTCTCTTCTACGGTTAATATTGATTAATTTCTTGGCTTTATAATGTTTGGTTTGGGGATTATTGCACCATCCCTGTAACATAATTTATCCTAAATTACTGATATGTGCTTCTAACATTAGTCCTACTTTAACATAGTTTCGATATGACCGTTTTCTTGCTTTTTTTTTTTTGCTTTTCTTTTTTTCTTTTAATTTTAATTTTTATTATTAAAAATTGCATGCATGAACTCTACACAAAAAAAAAAAGTAAATGAGAATGTTACCCTGTGATAACTCTGTGATTGGAGGAGATATGCTTTCAAATCAAAAGCCATGCTCTTGTATTTTAATTTTTCTGGCCAGATTCCCCATTTCGCTTGGTTATTTTAGAGTTACCCACCCCCAGAGCTGTGCAGAGAGGCCAGAAGGCCCCAGCCTGCCCTGCTAGACCTCCAGCCTTCCACCACAGCAGCCACACGTACACGTGCACCCAGGCACACGACTCACACATGCACACACCGCTTTTCCACCTCACTTGCATCAGGCAGGATATTCAACAAAGGACCTTTCTTCTACCCATTCATTTTTGTATCTCAAGTTCCTCCTTCTTCTCCACCAGTGACTCACCCAGCCTCTCCCCTTTCCCAGTCGCCTCTCCTCCCTGCGGGAGTCAAGCCCCATCCCATGAGCACACACCTCCCAGCAGTTTTGCTATGGGAACATTGCATTTAGCCTGGAATCCAAAATTTTCACAAGGAGGGGGTGGCTGCACCCATTTTTGGGAGAGGGGTGTTTTTGGTGGGCTGATGAACAGCCACAAAAAGCTCCCCCCAGGGTGGCAGAGCGACATCAGGATGGCCCCAGCCATTCTCCATGCCCACGGGTGATGGCCGAGGTGTTGCCCCTTAACAAAGCAAGGCCGTGGTGAGGAATTCCAAGAGGCTCCATGGGAATATTAGCTAGTCCCGTAGGTGACAGGATGATCCTGTGAGGTGCTCCCTGGGTGTCAGTTCATTCCCAGAATGTGTACCAGAGAGATGGCAGCACACGGCTCCTGGCCCTGGCCCAGCTGCTCCCCACCGAGGGGTCTGGTGAAGCACAAAGCTGGATTGGCAGCCCCAGGGACCCCACATAACACTCGAGGAGCGCTCCCAGACCTCCCCATGGCAGGAGGAAGGGCGAAGAGCACACAGGGTAGCCACAGTGCCAGAGCTGCCAGCAGCACCGCGGAGGCCACCGGAGACAGCACCGACCAACGCAGGGCACTGAGGAGCCCCCCCCCGGGAGCCCCTCAAAACATCAGCCCTCCTGAGCAGGGTGGTGCAAGGGCTGGGAAAATGTCACTGGAGAGGGTCTGCACTGCAGCACATGAGACCCACTGAGACCCTTTCCTGGCCTGGCACCGGTTGAGGATCCCAGGCAGCAGCGCAGGATGCTCCTGCCACCCGCTCTCACAGCAGGGCTGGATAGGGCTACCAGTCCAGGGTTTGGAGTCAAGAGAGTGAAACTGGGAGAGGAAGGGAATATGGAAGGAGGAAGGGAGGAAATAACGGCCCAGTTGTAAATTCTTGCCCAGGGAGGAAGGACTTTTTTTTCTTGCCCATTGACAGATGCTTCTTTCTCGTCCCTTGCTTGCTAATGGGACTGTAGTGGGGGAGCTCTCTCCCAGGGAGTGTTTGCTGAGCCCCCCCAGTCCACAAGGAGCACAGAACCCCAAATCCAAGTCACATCCCCACCACAGGCTGTATTTTCACATTAGCAATAATGCCACATTTTATCACAAGCCAACCACACCACACATCTCACCTGCATAAAAGGATAGTCACAGCAGGGTCATTCAAGCAAGGAGGTGAAATGCCCTGGCCTCAAAGCACAGCTTGATCTGGCACCAGAAAGGTGACAAAACCCAGCTAGACCCTCCAAACACAGGTTCAGCCGTGGGCTGGGCTGATGAGTCACAGGCTTTGTTTTGTAGCCCTCCCAGAGCGGAGAGGGCTCGCTCAGTGGGCAGCGTGGCAGCCACGCTCCTGGGTGTCCCCTCTGCCCAGCTCCAGAGTGCTTGGAGAGTGTCTGCAATGACCTCTGCACAATTGCATTGGGAAGGGGACCTCAGCCAGCAGCAGCTCTCGGGGCGTTGCATCACCCCCAAGAGATATCCTGTAGGGACACATGGGATGTAAGTACCGGTGGGGACAAGTGCCAGAACTGCCTAACACTTCTTTCTCCTTGTCTGTCTATTTGTGTGTTGCAGCAGTATCACCCCACCGACATCACTGGCCAGCTCAACCTCTCCGACCCCTCAGTCAGCACTGTGGTGTGACCTTCTCCCTGAGGGCCATCAGTCCTTGCCCAACACAGTAGGAAGGCATAGCCAGGACTGCCTTTCAAGGGACACTGATGGGTTCTTCCAGGTGAAATGGGAGGAAAGCATCCTTCATCCATACACAGTGACTCCATTGTATAATATCTCCCTCCCTTCCCAGGCCTGCTGCCATGCTCGTGCCCCAGAACGCACGGCAGAACCAGGACACGGTTTGGACTCCACTGTACAGAGATAATTGCTCCCAAGCAGAGTCACGATGATCAGGATTGCCACTGACTGGCTCCGTGCAAGGGGAAAGGACTGTGGAAGGCACACGGTGCCTGCTCTCCCATGGTAGTGGGGAAGAGCTGGTGCCAGACCACAAACACGTGCTCCACTGTGCAGGCTGCAGGCTTCCCAGCACATACACGGCCCCTCAAATGTGTGCTCCACATTTCTCACCACCTGAAGGGCTCCAGTGCAACGTGCCCATGGTCCTGAGTAGCTGGAGCAGTCGGTGTGGTTCGGCAGGTTGGGCACATGTTCCTGCTGTGCCAATGACCCCCACCTCTGCCGCAGGGGCTGGAAGATGTGTGCTCTGCTCCTCGCAGGGAGTGACCCCCTGCTCCTCCCTCCCATCAGCTCCTGGCTGCGACTCGGCTCCTGTACATGGTCTGTTTGCAGCAGGAGCGCTCCCAGCCTGCAGCCCACGCTCCTGTGCTAATCGTGGTACTCTGGAGCCCACAGCGTGCTGCCAGCCAAGGTCCCAGCTCCCCACCTCTCCTGCACAGAAGACATCCCCAGGACCTGGCCACGGCCAGCATGTAGCACTCACACAGTGGCTCTCCCAGCCAGGAATTCTCCACAGAGAATGGCTCTGGATGGTTGCACTGACCTTTACCCAAGCTCCACACTGCCTCAGCACCAGCAATGCAAGGAGACATGCTGCTGGCTGGTCGTGGCTTGCTGCCTGCAGTGTCGGGGCACATGGCCACACTGCCAGCTTCCCTGCCGCCCTCACCTGCAGTTCCAGCTTGCCAGCAGCACCCATGGCAGCCCTGAAGCCTCAAGTCACGGCGCTGCATCTGCCTGAACCTGGAGACATGGAAACCAGATCGCAGTTCAGGAGAAGGAAACCAAACAAGCCAGGCTGATGCCATTCTTTTCTGCACCTTCCTCCCCTCAAGCCTCCCCCCATGTGCCAGCACCTCTGAGCACCCTCACTGTGGGCTCTGAGAGTGGGTGCAGAGACACCAGCACTGGGGGAAGCATCTGGCACCAGCCAGGCTGGTGATGAGCAGCTACTGCACGTGCACAGGCAGCATCACATCCCGTCTCCTGCAAACATGGAAAACCCACCTGCAATGTGGTACCAAGACCCAGTGGCATGAACTGCCTTCTCCCTGCCCCAGCCAAGCAGACAGGGCTTCCCCCAAGGGCAAGCAGCCCCACAAGCAGGATTTTCAGATGGCAGCTGAGGTCTGTGAGCATCGTCCCACTGACTGCTGTGGCTCCATCAAGTTCATCTAGCTCCAGCTGAGAAATTGGACCCATTCTACTTTATACGTCAATGTAACATTAATATTGAGTTTTTGCAAGAGCTCAGTAAAGTCTAGACCGGATCATGAAGTGGTTTATTCCAATGCCATGTGCCTCTTTATGTCTCTGGCTTCTGGCAAAGCTGGCAGGGAGCCCTGTGCTGAGTCAGAACCTCACCCAGCTCCACTGCAGGGTCTGCAAACAGTGGAGGGTGGAGGGACGGGAAGGGTTGGAGAAACCAGCAGAGAGAAAGACCAGAAGCTGCAGAGGAGATGAGGGAAGGACCAGCATCATTCTGGGACACTCAACTGATAGACAGCCTGAACAGCCACAGGGAGGGGAACAGGCCTTGCAGTGAGGGGATGGGCACAGTCCGGAGCTGTCCAAACACCAGCACCATGGCAGCTGGCTCTGTCACACTTCCATCCCAGGGAAAATGGTCCACTGCCACTGCTGGGCTTCCCATCTCCTGGAAGCCAGCATAGGGCACTGCCAGTGGGGCCAGCCTTTGGGAACAGAGGATGGACCGCAGGGGTGAAGCGTCTGGGGGAGTCCTTACACATCAACCCACCCACAGGGAGGCTCCACCGAGGGATTTGCAAAACAGAAAGGCAAAAAGCCCTTGGGCTGAACTGAGGTAACATCACGCACTGACAGCATGGTCCCCATGTGCTGAGACCACCTGCCCAGTCTTCATAGTGGGCTCAGCCTCAGGGTGGTCTGGGAGGAGGAGCAAGGCTCTGGTGGCCAAGCAGGATGACAAGCTCCAAATGGGAAGCCCAGGCCTACTCGGGAAGGACTGAATGCTGCCACTAGAGAGGGTCTGGGAGAACTGGGATTGCTCCTGGGAAAGGCAAGAGGATGATCCTGGCAGAGGTCCTGCAGAGCTCCCAGGTGCAGGGCTGGTGGCAGTGGAGGAGCTGCTCCCTGCAGTCCCCACACCCCACGATAGAGAAGGCAGTAGGAATCTGGGACTGTGGCAGCTCACTGGGTTGGTTTCTCTCTTGAAAGTAAAAGTGGGAGCAAGTCAGAGCTGAGGTGACATTTGGTTTATTTTCTGTGTGATTTAGTGAACCCTTGCCAAGAGTTTGCCGAGGGATGCACTGCCCTGTCACATCCTGGGCTGGTCCACAGCTCCTGAGTGAACAGGGGGAGGCTGGTGGTCACAGCCATCTCACTGTGGCTCTGACCATCTTGCAGTCAGTACAAGATCAGGCAAAAAAGGCTGTTTCTTCTCCTTGAAAGATTGTTTTTGTCACCCAGCTTGTGCTTTCCTTTGGAGCACAGCTTCAGAACCTTCCAGGCCATCTCCCAGTACACACAATCAGCATGTCCAGAAGCATTTCTGCAGGGAAGGGCAGGAGGGGGCAGGGCAGGGAAGTGCAGGGGCAGCCCCATTTTGTGGGTGATGGGAGGTGAGGCAGCATTAAGGGCTGCATCTCTCTGCTGTAACACGGGCTTGTTTGCTCCCACTCCCATCACTGAGCTACCCCAGACCTTGGCCGGGATGAGCTTTAGCCTAGGGAAAACTATTGAGGGAGGAACTACTGCAAGCCTTGCCCATCCTTTGGCAGTTCCTCTGCTGAACCACTCAGTGGGAGCTCAAGGCTCCTCCCAACCCTCACCACAACCTTCAGCCTTACTCTAGATCTTGGTTGTTGGTTGAGCCTTCTCAGCTCCACCATTCCTGACTCAGTGAAAAAAACCTATCAGAAGAAATGTTTTGCAACCAGCCCTGTCATTGGCCAGCACATGAGGGCTCTGGGGTAGTCTGAAAGCCTCATGAAGGCTCTGGAATGCTCCAAAAACACACAGAGATTTTCAGGTGCACCAAAAGGCACGTGGGGAGCTCTGCAGTTCACCAAAAGGCAAACCAATTTCTGTCAGGACACAGAAGCCAAACAAATGGCATTTGTGTGCATGAAAAGCCAAGCCAAGGAGTTTGGAGGGCACGGAAAGATACCCTGAGGCTGATGGGGTCACTGAAGGCAGACAGAGAGTGCTGGGAGCACCAAAAGGCACAAGGAGGGATTAAGGGCAAAGTGAAAGGCACGCAGAGGCTCCTGGGCTGCACCAAAAGGCAAATGGTGACTCCTGGGGTGCCTGGAGTGTTCTGAGATGCGCACAGGGCTCCCAGGCTGCACCCAGAGGCACAGTGAGGCACCTGGTGCATCCCAAAATGCACACTGAGGCCTCTGCGCACCACAAGGGGCAGGACAGGGGGAGAGGGATCACCTGAACAACCCCAGGAAGCATCTGAGGGTGGTCTGGGGAAGCTCCCGAAGCACTGAGAGCATCTGGAGTCAGCCCATGCCCTGCAGGGTGCTGAGCTGCAGGGTGCTGAGCTGCAGGCTGCTCTCCCAGCAGCGGGGCAGAGGGAGCTTGGAATTGTCCCGGGGACTCTGAGAAAAACAAAGCGGTTCCAGGGACAGATCTTCCTCTCACCGGTCTGCAGGGACATGTTTGCAACAGGTGGGTACAGCCAGCTGGAGAAGGGCGTGGACCACAGCCTGCCCAGGGCTAAAGCCTGGCCATCCTGCCTCAGTGGGCCCTGCAGATGGTGGGTCTCCTCCAGCAGTGGGATTCCCTGTGCAGGTTGTGGTAAAACACTATGATCAAGCCCATGAAGGTGCAGACGAAGATGCTGGCAACGAAGGAGAACGGTCCAATGATGAAGAGGGTGATGTAGTGTTGGAAGGACAGTGAGGTCTCCTGGCATTGCCTGAAGGACTCATCCCCAAAGGCCATGATCGGGTACTTGTTCAGCTGCTCCGGGACTGCGCAGAGGAGCAAACTCTTCTCTGGAAAAGAAAAGCAGTGCTGGTGGGCACACTGAGCAGCTGGGAAGGCAGGTGTCAGGGACAGGGGGATGGCAGCTCTGCATGGCACAGACGGGACCAGGGCAGGAGGGCAGGGGCCAGGCTGACCAAGATCACCCATGTCAGGGTACAAAGAAAGGAAGCTGTTGGGTTCAGGGATCATCTGCATCCTGAGTCCCAGAGAGTGGGATGGATAGGGAGGCGGGCACAGGAAAGTCGTTTTGGGGCAGGATGGCAGATGAGGCAGACAAGGTGGAGGGACTGGTTCCCAGGAGACAAATGTGGGGAGCATTGAGCAGCTGGGCTGGAGATGTCACAGAATGTCCCAGCCAGCACAAGTGCAGACACACACCCGAGCTGGAATCAAGCAGGAAGAGGTGGCAGCGAAAGCTTGCTGGCAGAAGTGTCTTTCACTGGGGCTCTTGAGGAAAGAAACGTAGGATCAGAACCAGGTTCATGAAGGCTTTGGGGAAGGGGCTGAAAGCACTGCATCCTGGCTGGGTCAGCAGCCTGACACACAGGCTCTTCTTGCTCCCTCAGGTGCCCATTTCCTTCCCCGTGACAGGACTGGTGCCACTGCTGGGACAGCACTGGGTGCCTGTCACTGGGACATTGCCCAGCCCTCCCCTCCAGGCAATCCCTGCTGGTGATCAAGGTCAAAGGGTGGGCGCTGGGTACAAGACCCAAGGATGTGTCCACCTAAGCAGACACAGGAGGTGCCATGGCCTGAGGACAGGTTCTGGGGAAGGTTGCTGTACCCCAAGGGCACTGACCACCCAAGCCCTCGGGAGCCAGGTGAGGTCCTGCCTCAACCCCTCTGGGGTCACCAGCCAGCCTGGAGCAGGTGAGGGCTTGGGGACACTCTGGGCACTCACCTCGCACTTTCTCCCTGTTGAGGCTGAGCCAGCGCCAGAGGGGCAGGATGCCACAGCTGCACACCCAGGGGTTGTCCTGCAGGAGAAGGGCTTGGAGCTGGGGCAGGGCGCTCAGCACCACAGGCTCCAGCTCTCCCAGCCTGTTGCTGCCCAGGTTGAGCGTGACCAGGCTGGCGAGGGACAGAAAGGTCTCGGGGCTCAGCACGCTCAGGCAGTTGTGGCTGAGGTCCAGCTCCCGCAGCGCCCCGAGCCCCAGCAGCGCCTGGCCGTGGATCAGCTCCAGGCGGTTGTGGGGCAGGCTGAGCAGCCGCAGCCCCGGCAGCGGAGGGAAGGAGCGCGGCCCCAGCACGGTGATGAAGTTGTAGCCGAGCCACAGGGTGCTGGTGTTGGTCGACAGGCTCCACGGCACCTCGCGGAGGCCCCGCTCGCTGCAGTCCACCTCGCCCGGGGAGCAGCGGCAGGCGGACGGGCAGGCGGGCGAGGGCGGTGGGTGCAGGACCAGCAGGAGGAGCAGCACGGGGCCGGGGACCCTCCAGCAGCCCATGGCAGAGAGCAGAGAGGGTTTCCCGACCTGCCGTTACCCCACGGTCAGGTTCCCCGGTGCCCGATGCCCTGCCCAGCGCCCTGTCCCTCGGCTGAGCGCGGCGGTGCCGCCGGAGCTGTCTGGCGGTGCCGTGCTCAGCTCCCTGCAGCCACACGCCTTCCCCGCTCGCCCGGCCGCAAACCTGGATCAGGCTCTGCTCCCGGACCCGGTTTTCCTCGGGGTGGAGCTGAACTTTTTTCAGCAAATATTTTTGCAGTGATGCTTGCCCTGGCAAGGTGTGGAGCCGTGCCCTCGTCCCTCCCTCTGCCAGGCACTGCTCCAGCCAGGTAAGCAGCCAGCTCTGCATAGCCTGGAATTAACTGCCTGTGTGTGTTGCAGACTGGAGAGCTGAAAATAAGCAAAGCCAGATCCATCTCTTGGCCTCCATCCTCTCCAGGGCCATCCCCCATGGGCGTGCTGCCTCACCAGCCATGTACAGAGGGGTCTGTGGGCCCAGGGCCCCTGTGACTGGCTGGGTGGGACAAAATCATACCATCCACAGGTCTAACCCCATCTTCTGTGCTGTCCTGCCATGCCCGGGGGTCCTCAGCAGAGAGCTCTGCTGGGAGACATGGGCTACCCTAGTGAGCCCAGCCCTTGTCCAGGCTCTGTTTGCCCCCGTCAGGACACCACCAGCCATGTCAAAATGAGGAGGGCTGGAATTAGAGTCCCAGGAGCCACTCTTCTCCTCCCCTCCAGGGTCACACCTCTGTGTGCACATGGAGGGTCACCCAGGAGCCCCCTGATGACAAGGCATGGGAAAGGTGAGCTTGCTGGGCTGTAGCCACCCAAAACTGGTTTACCCTCACCCTGGCACGGCAGTGCCAGTTTGAGAGAGCTCAAAGTCTGCCCCCACCCTGTTTACACCCGCTCCAGTTCAAAGCTGCCTGAAGCCCTGCAGCAGAAGGCTGAAGAGGAGAGGCGTCACTTCCCGGTGCCACTGTGCCTGGCAGAGCTCAGCAGGGATGGGGAGACCAGGGGACACGGCTGGCAGCAGCTTATCCCACTTACAGTCCACAGGAGGGGCCTGAGCCACAGCCCCACTCACACCCTCACACCCCCTGTCCCGTTGGGACCCTGGTGGTTGCAGACCTGGAGGAATCCCTGTCACCTCTGCCCCATATCCAAGGGGCTGGAAGGGCAGCAGGGCAGGGCACAGCTGCCCCCCAGGCCAGGACCAGGATGTTCCCAGATCTGGGACAGAAGCAGCAGGCAGATGGTTTATTAATAGCTTCCCGAGGAGCTTTGGTTTGTTTATCTATCCTGCAGCAAACTCAGTTTGCTGCATTAATCCCCATCTGGAAATAATTCAGAGGAATCCTCCTGCCCAGCCCAGCCCTGGAGCAAGGGCACAAACCCACTGCCACGTGGAGCTGCAGGCCCAGCTCATCCCACATGCAGCTATGGGCTGTACAGAGACCTGAATTTTTAGGGAGCCCTGTCCCAAAATGTTCTTCCTTCCCAGGGACTGCATTGCCCACTGCCTGCATCCACCTGGAATCAGGTGAGAAGTGTAAAAATCATTGAAAAAATAACCCAAACCACCATTAAAAGCAAAATCATTTCCATCTTTTGTGCTCGGACAGTCCAGAAGGCTGAAAACCCATCTCAGCTCCTCTGCCAGCCCCTTGCTGTCACCCTGATGGCACATGGCAGGGGAGATGTCCCTGCCAGAGCCATGTCCAGACATCATCCTGTGCTCCTGCCTGGCCCCACCCCTGCTTTCCCTACGTTGGCTGCACCCCTCTGCAAGGGCAGGTTGTGGTCCTGTACCCCAGCAGTGCCACCGCTGTCCCTTCACACACGCTGCCAGTGCTTGGCAGAGCACGGGTCTGTCCCTGCCCCTTCTCTGGAACAGGGGGACCCAGTACCTGCAGAAAGAGCCCACATCCCTGTTCCCAGCCAGGGCAGCATTCACTGGTGTCCTGCTCCCCCTCCATGATGCCTCTTCCTGAGGTTTTGGGTTCCAAATGGAACAGCACAGCCTGGTCCCAGGGCCAGCACCAGGACAGGCTGCCTGGAGCACCTGCTCTGCAAGGGCAGCTTGGGTGGCCTGTGCTGATGGAGGAGCCCCCCAGGGCACAGGGCTCAATTCTGGCCCTGCTTGGCCCAAGGTGCCAAACCAGGGTGCCCAGCCAGGGTGCCAAAACCATTCCCAGAGTGAAGTGATAGAGAGGACGATCGACTCCTTCAGTGACCAACCACTGGCTGGGAGCCGGGGGATGTGCATGGAGGCACATGGCAAGGGTCAAGTCCCACAGAGTGGTTCTGGTGCTGGGGGAATGAAGGGGAGCAGGAGTGGGAGTGCAGAGGCAAGAACAGGGGGTGTGGGACAGGAAGCCATGGGTTTGGTCACCCATCACTTGGAAAGTTGGGACCCAAGATGCTGGGATGAGCACAGAGCCCTGCTGGCTGGGCCCTTCCCCCACTCTTCCCACCACCCACCATTGTGTATTTGGGGCAAAATGAAGATAAAGGAGAAGGTACATTAAGACTCAGTGATAGCTCTTATTCATTCCCTGGAAGTTTTAATTTCTTGTGTGTCCCCATGTAAAGGTCCAAGGCAGGACTCCCATGGAGTCTCTGAACCACACCACACACACACTTCTGTCTCCCAGGGAGCTCCCTAGGTTGAGCTCTGCTGGGAACATCTCAGCTGTGACTTTTTATGGCAGGTGACACCAAGTGGCAGAATCGTGCATGGGCGCCGTGCACAGCGCGGGTGCCCTGAACGGTGTGGGTGTCATTCACAGCGTGGGTGCTGGGCACGGGGTGGGTGCTGGGCACGGGATGACTTATGGACTCCTCTGGCTGCAGCCCTGGCACCCAGCGCAGGGAACAGCCAAGCACCAGGACTGCCCAGGGGGCATGAGATCCCTGCCATCCCCAGTGAGGCACAGGCTGGGGTCCTGTGCTGAGCACTGAGTGGATTCTCGTGCTGGGGTATTTATTTCAAGAGTTCATAAACCAGGTGGAAAACAGATGCAGAAAATGGGCTCTGAGGAAGGACCTCAAGAGCTCCCCGAGCAACACCAAGCCCTGCCCAAGAGCTGTTTTAGTGTGACCCCAGTGCTCCCTGTTTGGCCTCTGTTAACCCAGATCAGCTGCTTGGACTCTTGTCCTTGCACCCTGGTGTGGGGTCATGCAGGGGAGGCAGGGAAAGCCATGCAGGCAGCGAGGCACAGCTGGAAAAACAGTGGGATTTGTGTGTACCTGTTTGTGGGGAGAGGGTCAGGCAGGAAAAGCCAGATCTGGCATGGGCTACAGAGCACGAGGCCAAACAGGAGCTCCCATGAGCTCAGCTCTACTCCCACACCAGAGCAAAGTAGCTGGAGCAATGTCTTGTGGCTTCCTAACAACTCTGTCACACTCAATTCCAACCTTCCAGCTACCCCAATGCCAACATTTCTTATGCAAATTGCCAACAGAGCAAACACTTACAGGACAGCAATTCGGCAGAGCAGGTCACTTCTCCCCACACCCACCACAGGCAGGGTTTGCCCCGGCCTAACCCCAGGCTTACTGTCAAATATGACCAAGACATGCAGCCCAGCAGGGCCAACAGAATGTCTTTAATAGGTGTGGAGCTTTCAGGGTGCTGGACGTGCTCCCCACAGCATCGCTGTGCCAGGCTCCATGTGCCCTGCCTGGGGGATGCTCAGCACTGCTGGCCCTGCTGCAGAGCCACATGCACGGAGAAATGGAGCACGAGCCAGCCCTTGCTCAGGGACCAGGGAATGTCCATGGCTGGACCAGGTTTCTGAGTTGTCAGAGGAGCAGGTGGTCAGGATGAGGGGGTGGGAGCATCCTCGTCCCCTCTGCTGCACCCCAGATCCTGACAGGATGGGTTGAAGGGAGCCAGCACAGCCCCACCACTATGTCCACACGTGGGTCTGAGGCGTGGTATAGGGTCCCCAAAAATGGTCCCAGGCTGCACCCCAAAAGCTCAGCTGCCCATGCATGGCTGGCAGCCCCCTCCTCGGGCTCAGCTCTCGAAGGCTGCGGTCACCCCACAGCACAGGCACAGCCGGCAGCAGCCGCGGCGGGGGAACAGCGCCGGAGGCACCGCGTCTTGGCACAGCCCCGCCGGCTGCTGGGTCACCGCCTTCTCCTTGCACGAGCCCTTGGTGGGCGAGTCGGGCTGGGACTTGCTGGCCGCGCGGGGATGCTCCTTGTCAGCCTTGACGGCGAGGAAGGTGGCCAGGTCGAGGTCGAGCATGGTGACCCCGCCGCGCGGCGTGGGCGTGTTTTGGCGGCACTGCGGGCAGGGGATCCAGCGCTGCTCGTTGGTGACGGCGTCGAGGCGCTTCAGGCAGGCCTGGCAGAACGTGTGGCCGCAGTAGAGCCGCCGCGGCAGCCGCGCACACAGGTCGTAGGAGGAGTAGCAGATGATGCACTCGACCCGCTGGCTGCCCCGGCTCGGGGTGCGCGAGTGCGCCCCGACACATGGCCCCGTGTCCTCTGCCCGGGGGCTGCCGCCGGCCTGGGACATGCTGGGCGGTGGAAGTGAGGTTTAGAGGAGTCCTCAAGCTGGGGAGGGGTCAAGGGGTGGGATATAACCTCTGAGTGCACCCGACTTGTGGGAGAGATGGGTGGGTTCCCGGAAGGGCACGGGGCTCGCTGCCCAACAGCCCTATGTGCTGCCTGCCTGTCCCATGGCCATCCCTGCAGTGAGTTGTCCCCCCATCCATGGGGGATGTGTTTTCCCGCCCTTAGCGGGAGGTCTGCCAGCCCACGGGGAATATGACCCCAGCAGCCTGCTCAGGGCTGCCTGGACCCTGGGTCCGGGTGAGACAGGGGGGAGCAGCAGTGGGGTGGCTGTGCAAGTTGGGGAGCAGCACTCAGAGGACCAGGCAGTGCCACAGCCCTGCTCCTCCCCGTCCCTGGGCTATGCCAGGCCACCACAGCATGGCTGTCAGCAGCAGAGGGTGGGCATGCAGGCTGGTGGAAGGAGTTGAGGGCTCCAGTTCATCTTAGCATCCAGCTGGGGTCTGGTACCACCAGCATATTAATGAACTTCTCCCAGAGGCCCCCAAGACCCCGTTCCCTCTCTGTGGGCAACCTCAAGCATTTTGGTGCACATGTCCTCCCCTTCTCCCAATTCCCCCATCCTTACCTGTCTTGAGATGCTTCCCCAGGGCCTCAGAGCTGGTTGCAGAAGGGCTGTGCTGCCCCGGGGAACTGTGGCAGTCCTGTGGGGAGCATCAGGGGGCTGATCTGCAGCAGCTCCCCAGCCACGTCCCTGCGGCTGCTGGTGGCTGGTAGTGGGAAGGGGCTCACCTTTCAGGGACAGGCGCTATCAGATCTGCTGCCAGGAAGCCAAGCCTGGCAGATTGGGTTACAAACACTGGATAACAAAGACCTCTGAAATGTAAGCCCTGGGAGTGGGCATTAACTGTCCATCTGTGCTTCACTAGCAGAGGGAACCATCCCTGTGAGACCAAGGAGCTCTGGGCTTCACCGTGGGCAGAGGACATGGGCATCAGCTGGACTTGGGCAGCAGCAACGGAGTCTTCCACATCCTGGGCCACCGTTCCAGGCCAGGAACAGACGTTGGCAGACGCTGGCCAGCAGAGACACCCCACCGCACTCCAGCCCACACATCCCCAGGTGGTCAGGGCTGCGGGGACAGTGACCGGGGTGGGAGGGCACGGCGAGGCTCCAGCTGCAGGGGTGGCAGGGCTGGCACTGGCACAGGGGCACTGGGGCACCAGCCTGCTCTGAGCTGGCAGTGCCCACGCGTGCGGTGGTGCTTCTCCTCCGGTGCCTGGGGGTGATGTGCCCATGACCTGCCCCAGCTGTCCCAGCTGGAGCTGCAGGGTCTGGTGCTGGGGGTGAGTTACTGATGGTAATCACCAGGCTGAGGGGAGCCCAGTACCCCATGGGGACACCTGCATGACCCAGGGGAGGTAGCAGCACCAGGGAGGTGGCAGACTGTCCCCACAGCTGCCAGCCCCCTGCCCAGGGGTCCAGCATCTCCAGCCTCAGCACAGAGGGTGCTCCAGATTGAAAATAGAGAGGGTGGTAGTGGGGCAGATCCTGGGCACAGGATCCTGGAGGAGAAAAGCGTATCCTGGAGGCAGGGCAGGACTGCCAGGACACTTGACAGCGTTCCTGCGTGGGAGCAGGAGAGGGCAGCAGCTCCCGCTGCAGGCACAAACAGGCAGCAGAGCAGGCAGGGAGACAGGCAGCCCTCTCCCGTGCTGCCTCCTCACCAAGCAGCACTCAGGCCACGTTTCCAGCACTCCCCAGAGAAAGAATTGGGGGTTTTGGAAACTGAGAGTCCCACAGGATCGCTGGACTCTGCAGAAAGACTGGCCCCAGTGCCTGGGAGTGAGGCACCAGGACCGGCAGCACAGCACCTTTGGGGCACAATATCCTGATCCTGATCCATCCTCTGTCACAGGCCTCCCCAGGCAGTGCACATGATGTGCATCTGCCCGTGGATCCCCAGGAATAGGGGTGGCACCCCGTGGCAAGACTTTGCCCTCCCCTTGCCAGGCTGGTGGCAGGCACAGGACAGCAGGGCCAGCTTGGGACAGGGCTGTGCCAGGGACCTCAGTTTCGGCCAAACCATGGGCAGAGGTGGGGGCAAGAGCCATGTGCCCTGGGTGAGTTGGGAACCGTCTGTGTGGGATTGCCACTGTGCCCTGGCATCCCAGGGTACCACCCTGCCTGCCTGCAGGGGGTTGGCAGCTCCTGGGTGCTAGCAGCCAGGCAGAGCTGGCTCCCGATGGGCACAGCGTGCTGCCTCCATGGCCATGTGCCATGGACATGCTGGGTACATCCAGGCATGTCCCAAAGTTAGCAGGCAGTCTCTGACCCACCTAAAGCACAGTGGGGGACAGGTATGGCACAGGCAGTCCCTTAGGTGGTAGGAAGCCCTGCCCAAAAAGGGTGAGAGGGGTGGGTTTGGTTCTGTGCACAACTGGGAGAGCCCCTGGCACTGCTCAGAGGCAGTGACCCCTCTGGCTGCCTCTCCTCTCTCTCTCTCTCACACACACACACAGATCCTGCCTGCCCTCCTGCCCCACGCCCCACTCCAGCCCCTGCCTGTCCCCTGACCATCAGCCCTTGTGTCCCCTCCCAGGTGCCAGCAGAGCTGTGTCCCACTGAGGAGCTGTGCCCAGCTGCCCTTGGCCACTCCTGCCCATTGCTGCACCCCACAGGGAGCCCTTGGTGACACGAGCTGTGCATCTGCCATGCTGGCACCGAGGGCACCCTGAGCCCTGCCAAAGCACCTGGATCCAGGCACAGGGAATCATGGAATCGTTAAGGTTGGAAAAGACCTTTAAGATCGTTGAGTCCAGCCATCAACCCTACACCATTCACCATTAAACCATGTCCCCAAGTACCACATCCACACATTTTTTGAATGCTTCCAGGGATGGTGACTCCACAACTTCCCTGGGCAGCCTGCTCCAGTGCTTTACAACTGCTTCTATGATTTATTTTTCTCCTAATATCCAATCTAAACTTCCCCTGGTAACACTTGAGGTTATGTTCTCTCTTTCTTGTCACTTGTTACCCGAGAGAAGAGACCAACCCCCACCTCAGTACAACCTCTTTTCAGGGAGCTGTAGGGAGTGATAAGGTCTCCCCTCAGGGAAGGCAGATCTGCAATCAGCAGCGACACCCATGGGTGGGAAAGGTCTTTTCCTGGTCCCAGGCCTCATCCCCGAGCGCCGCAGGGACCTTCGGCACCGCGGGGTGGGGAGAGCAAAGGTGAGATCCAGGTGAGGCAGAGCCCTGCACCACCACCCACACGCCAGGGGCAGAAGGTGGCGATCACCCAGCACAACTGTCCGCACCCCTGAGCACCTTTCAAAGACAAAACTCACCCAGGGAACACCCCTGGGACTCTGCACGCATCTGCCCGGGTCACACAGAGCCCTGCCGAGGTCTGGGGCAGCAGCCCGTCCCCTGCTCACCCGCTCCCCCCCTCCCGACTTTCCTGCTGCCTCCAGCTTAATCATTGCCCGGCTGCCTGGCAGGCTCTGCCCGGCCTCTCCCGGCGTGTTTGCCATCGCCCCGGGGTTGGGCAGGGCGAAGGGCAGCGATGACACACGGCAGATGCTGCACCCTGCCCGGGCCCTGCCCGGGCCCTGGCCCCTCTGCCCCCTGCTCACACCAGCCCCCAGCCCCGGGGCTCTGCCCAAGGCGCCCCACACCTCTCGGGGACAGTTTTCTCTCCCCAGACCACGCGTGTTGAGCACTTCAGAGCCCCGGGAGCCCGGGCAGCCCCTGCGGGCTCAGCCGAGCGGCGGTGACGCGGTGCCTGCCCAGCCACGCCTGGGTGGGCTCCAGAGCAGGGCAGGGCTGGCGGCGGGGACGCGAAAGCAAAAGGCGGGTGGATCTGCCCGTCCCCGCGCCAGCACTGCCGCGGTCTGGGCAGGGTGAACAAGAGAGCTCCTTGTGCAGGGCTGGCAAGGCGGGGCTGTGTCCCTGCCAGCCTCCCCCTGCGAACCACAACCCCCCCGGCCACACACCCGAGTGGGACCTGGGCCAAGCGGGGCTGCCAGGGCACTGTCCACTAACTGGCTGGGCCAAACCTCTGCCAAGCCACTGCCACCCCAGCCCAGAATATCCCATGGCACTGGGATTTCAAGACTAGTGGGCTTCCAGGAATTGGTGTGCTCCTGGCTGTGCTGGGCTCCCAGTGCTGGTGGGCTCCCGGTGCTGGTGGGATCTCAGTGGAGGTGGGCTCCAAGTGGTGGTGAGTTCCAAGCAGTGGGGGCTCCCAGTGCTCATGGACTCCCACGGGGTCACAGCCAGCCAGAGCAGTGCTCCAAAGCCCACCTAGCTGCCCCAGTCAGGAACTTACACCTTCCCCAGTCCCTCCCAAAGACTCCTGCAGTCTTTCCAAAAGACAGGACAGCCATCCAGCTTAGCAGGGCTGGGCTGAGCACCGGCCAATGTCCCTAGGCAGGCAGGAGCAGGCTGTACCTGAGCGATGTTGGATCCAGGCTGACAACAGGGCGGCAGCCAGCCAAAGAGCTCAGCCTGACACTGCTGCTGCCATGAGTCAGCAGTGCAACAGTTAAGCCTGGTTTGGAGGCTTTAGCACTACCCTGACACAACCTGCCAGGATAAGCAACAAGTAACACGGAATCCCGGAAAACTCAGGGTGGAGGGAAGAGGCACACTCTGTCAGGGGAGGAGATGGCTGTAATTTTATTTGCAGTACCCTGAGGTCATCTGCTAACACAGGCACCCTTCCCAAGTCCCTGCTCCCACAGACCAGGCAGTTCTGCAGCAGCCACAGTGCTTGAGCAGCTGCTGCCCCTGGGATGCCAACACCATGGCAGGGTGCCAGCACCACGGAGGGGCTCCAGCACCACGGCGGGACATCAACACCATGGTGGGACGTCAGCACAATGGCAGGCTTGTTCCAGGTCAATGGTGCCAGGCCCGGATGACTCCCAGCCTGGAGCCGCCCCGGGATGCTGTGAAGAGCCAGATGGCTTCTTGCTTGCCTTCCACCATGCCCAAGGGGCTGCAGAAGGCAAAAGCTGGGGATCTGCACCCCCAGAAAGGTGCTCCCCGGTGCCACCCTGCTGCTGGAGCTGGGCCAGCCCTCTGCACTGGGCCCAGTCCCAGTGCTCCGGGATGCAGATGGGGTGAGAGGTGTGTCCAGTGCCCTTAAGCCTGGCAGGAGGAACCGAATGGGGCTGGGGGTTTCCTGGCACTGAAATGTTAATGCCCACATCCATGCTGTGCTATCAGGTGCTGCCCTGAAGCATGGCCCGGCACTCTGCCATGCTTTGGCTGCCTGTCCTTCCTGCCTCCCTCCCTCTGTTCCAGGGGTAGTGTGGCGAGGAGGAGCAGGACCCAGCTGGAGCTGGAGCTGGAGCTTGGCACAGGGTGCTGCAGCATCCCCATGATGCTGGGTGTTGGGTGTATGACTCTGTCCTGGGGAGGTGGGTTCCCATACCAGCTGGAGGCATGTCCCTGGCTCCTTTCCACTGCTCCAAGGTAGTCACAATGCCATCTTCTGCCATGCACACAGGACTGCCACCATCCAAACCTGTCCACTGGCATGCAGGCAGTGGGGGAATCTTCCCAGAAGTGGAGATTTCCCAGCCTGGGGAGACTGGCAGGGGCATTGTACAGGACTGTAGGCTCAAAGTGCTGCCCCGTCCCCAGCGCAGACACTTCTCAGTGGCGTCTGCCCTGGCACACATCATCCTCAGGGCTCCTGGGCCCCACACTGGGCTCTAAGGACCTGGCAGGTGCCCATCACCAGGTTATCTGGCTGAAGAGCTCACTGGTGAAAAGCAATGTCAGAGTCCAACCAGTGCCAGATCCCAGCTGCCAGCTCTGCCAGGTGCCAGGGGCAGCTCCTCGGGGTGCCCAGGCCAGCAGCCTTGTCCCTGTGGGATCAGCAGGCCCCATCCCATGGTCAGCATTTCCCACGGGTGCAGGGAAGGCCCTTAGGAGATGACACAGCAGCACTTTGGGCAGCAGGGGCAGCACCTCCAGCAGCCACATCGCCTGCCAGCCCCCTGCTCCCGAGCCCTGGGGGGCTTGTCCAGGGTGACAGTGTAGAAGGAGGCAGACGATTCCCCATTGGGCATCCTCAGGCTGGCATAGGGGTTGTAGGGACGGGACCAGGACTTATCTGTGGAGATGGCTGGGCTGTTCCAGCCATTAGTAGAGTCTGCCTTCTCCTCCATGCTGTAGGTGGGCACAGCTGCGGGGTTGGCAATGATGGTGGGCTCATCCTTCAGGTAACGAGTAATGAAGCTTTGCTGGAACTGCTCCCGTGGGATGTTGACACTGGCATAGGGGTTCTCCAGGCTGATGCCTCGATCCATCTCCCTGCTCCTCATCAGCACACGTGGCCTGTCTGGCACTGCCCCCCTCCTGCGAGGCAGAGACCCCGTTAACCCGGGGTGTGGGGCGTGTCAGTGCTGGGGTTGTCCTCACAGCACACGGAAGGGACCCCTGGCAGACCCCAGTGGTTGGGGTGCAGACCCTGCTCCCCCCACCTCCCCAGCCCCAGAGGACCCCGACATGCAGCACTTGGGCCAAGTGGCGCTGTTGGAAAAGCTGGGAGGGGAGGCAGGAGAGGGTGGAGCAGGGAGACAAGGGGTGAGCAGGGGGC
>VXAY01004591.1:307297-322550 GCA_013399855.1 Oxyruncus cristatus
CGACACCCACCCACCGGCACCCCCCGCCCCAGCACCCATCCACCAGCCCGGCCCACACCGAAACTACACACTGGGCAAGGGCCACAAGGATCTGGGCACCAATACCGGGCACTGGACACTGGGCACTGGGCAGGAACATTGGTCAGGGGGCACTGGGCACTGGACAATGGGAGTTGGACACTGGACAGAGGCACTGGGCACCAGGCAAGGCCACCAGTGCTGAGCATCGGGCACCAAGCACCAGCACTAGTCACTGGTACCAGGCACTGGCCACTGGCACCAGGCAGTGAATACCAGCACCAGCATGGAACTGGGTTGGGGCACTTGCACCAGCACCACCCAGTGTGCAATGAACATCACACAGCAGGGCAGTGCCATCGTGCGCTGTCACCACAGCCGGGACTGGGCACTGACACCAGTACAGGCACCAGGGCCATCCCCTGGCAGCAGCACTGGGCTCCAGCACTGGCACCACACTGGTGCTGGGCAGCAGGCAGGGATGGGAGGGGGGACCCTACATCAGGGGTCTATAGGAACCAACAAACCCAAAGCACCAGGCACTGGGCAGAGGGCCTGCAGCACCATGCACACACAGGTCCTGGGCAGGGGACATCAGGCACCTCATCCACTGCACTCTCTGGCAGCCCCCAAACTCCCTGCCAGGGTCTGCTTGTCCCCACGGGCACCCAGGTCCCTGCAACCCAGTGGTCCCACACACCCTGCCTGGCTGTGTCCGACCACTTCAGCCCTGAGACCCCCAGTGCCAGGTCTCCACTGGGTTCTCATCCCTCCAGCGGATCTTGGCTGCGGTGTGACCTTGTGCCCACCAACACCGCCTTTTCCGGGATAGGTTCTGGGGATTACCCTGTGCCTGTCCCCAGGGCACCACTGGAGGGTGCCACACACAAGGCTGGATGGAGGGAGGGACACAGCTGGTGCTGGGGCAAAGAGGGGGATGCTGGCACATGTGCCAGTTCCTGGGACCAGAAGTGCTGCAGGAGAAAAGACGCAAACTTTCAGCACCCTCCACCCTAGGCCCCCCTGTCCCTGCCATGTGACACTGCAGTCTGACTCTGCACTGTCACTCTTCCCACAACCAAACCCCAAACTGGCTTATGCAGAGCCCCAACATCTTCCCACGGGCAGTTCTGTGCGGAACCCTGTCCTTTCCAGGAGCCTCAGGAATGCCAGGACAGCATCCTCTGGGACAGCCTGGGGATGGGTGCTGGGCAGAGGGTGTCCCAAATTGCAACTGAATCCTCCTGGGACGAATTACATTTCCCACAGCACTTTGCAAAGGGAAAATCAGCATCACAGCACACAGCTCTTGGGTTTCAAAGCCGCAGAACTTCTGCACAGACCCCTCAGGGCTTCTCTGCCACCACAGGGTCCCCTGGAGGAGACCCACCAGCAGCCTCTGTCGCTTTGCTGGACCTCGCTGCTATCTCCAGAGAAAAACTCATCTGTTTGGCTAAGCAGGCGTAGAAACAGAGGGATCTTCCTCCCAGGTGTCCTGCCGCAACCCCAGCCCACCTTGCCTGTCCGTGCCCAGCGTGTCCCTGCTCGCGCGGGGGATATCGCTGTGGCATTCTCCAGCAGCACATTTCCTGTCCTCTCAGTGCCTCAGGACTTGCTCATTCTGGCTCTCATCCCCAGATTTCCATGTGCAGCCCTGTTCCTAAGCGGCTCTGCTTGCAGGGAGCTGCAAGGCTGCACATCAGGCACAGCTCAGGTCTGGGGGGGACCCTGAGACCCTGCAACCCCGTGTCCTCAGCGCCTTCCCTCTCCCGAAGTGGCTCCGGAGAGAAGCTCACCTGATTAGAACCTCAGAGCGTTGTTGGGTGGGGACATCCCACACGCCACTGCCCGGGGCTGCAGACCCCGCACAGCCCCTCGGAGCAGTGTCAGCTGTAATCTGAAGTGCCTGCCCCCGGTGATGTGTCTCTCGACATCCAGCCGTGGTAGCTCCTATCTCACAGACACCTTCTGGATACTCTCATTCCTTGCAGGCTCTGGCTCCAGCTCTGCAGCAGCTGGGCTGGCTCAGTCTTGTCGTGGGAAAGCCCTTCCAGTCTCTGCTGCTGCTCTCCTGGTCTGGATCTGGCCATCTTCTCATTTCAAGCCTCAATTTCCCAATAGCAAATTTGTTCCTGTGCCAACAGTGTCTTTAATAGCTCCTTTCCTCTTGGCCGTGGGCGCAGTGGTGCCATTCCTGGAACGCACCTGACAGCCTCGCTGGTGGGGATGGGGTTAACCCCAGACCTCTGGCAAGGAACGGGAACAGGAGTGGCTGCATCATCTGTGGACCCTATAAAGTCCCTGCCAGGCCAAAGTGGCCACCGTGGCACTGGAGAAGGGACCCTGGTCACTTGGATCATTGACACTGGTTATTTAGGTGCTGCTGTTGGACAGTGGATGCATCCAGCCCAGCCTCTGTCATGTGTGGGGCAGTTGGCCCCACTGGGGTCCCTCCTCCAAAAATGGGGCACCTTGGAAATGTGGGTTTGTCTGTAACAGGAGCTGGAGAGAGGAGGTGGCTGTGGCCAGCAAACACACCCGGGGAGGTTAAGAAGCTGGGGCTGGATGCCCTGGCTTTTCTGTCACAGGAGCTGTGCCCATCACCATCCCTCGCATTTGTAGATCATTGCAGCATCAGGCAGACCTGAATCCATATAGCTCTGGGCTCCAGGGCTCTCAGGATCATCCCACTGTCCCCTGGATGGAGAGGATGGACAGTCCTGTGGGCAGGAGGTGACTCAGAGCTCCCGTCCCCACTGCTGGGGAATGATGTGCCCCAGCCCCCTCTCCAGGAGTGCTCCAGTCCCCCAGGTGGAGGTAAATAAGTCCTTTAAATACAGCGTTATTCCCCAGGAGGGAGATTCAGTGGTGAAAGCCAAAACCTGTCCTTTTCAGCATTGAAAAGCATCATTCCTTGTTCCTTGTCTCCCCATCCTGAGAGAGCCTTGCAGAGAAGATCAGGGACAGCAGAGTCGCTCGGTGTCCGTCTGGTGCCGGTGACGGGGCAGATCTGCAGCACTGCAGCCCCAGCAGAGCAGAGTTATCACCAAGCAGGAGCAGCAACCCCTAATCTGGACCCTGAAGTTCAAACATTTCATTTCCTGGCAAGAAATTCTCCAAATAGATTTCCAAGAACAACATCCAGCAGTCTCATGTGGATCCTTGGAGGGTTTGGAGATGATGGAGGATCCTCAGGTCGGAAAAGTTGCTGCGCTGAAGGTCAAGCCGCTGGTTTGGAGTTGTCCCACGTGGGATTCACCAAGCTGGGAGCTGGCAGGTGCTTCAGAGCTGTGCCCTCTGTGAGTAAATGGATGAGCTGAACTAATGTGAGGCTCTTTGTTGCTTAAAACCAGCCTGATTTCCTGCAATTGTTTGAAGGGGGAAAGGAATCTACAGAGAAAAAAAAAAAAAAAACAACCAGAAGCTCAATGCCCACCCTGGAGATGTGATGGAGAGGGATGTTCTCAGAGATGCTGCTTCCAGAGGAATGTGCCTGGGCTCCATGCAGTCCAGGAGATAACCTTGGTGATTTGAGGAGTCTGGGAAAACCAGGAGAAAGAGGGAAAAAAAGTCAACCTTTGTTTTCCTTTTCTTTTGTTTGTTTTTTTTCCTGACTGGCCCATGACCTCACTTGAAGCCCAAAAATGAAGGGCCAGCCCTGTGGAGGGGACCAGAACCTGGGTTCCCAGCATGGGCTGCAGGTACTGAGGGGTAGAAGCACCCCCAACCATGGGACGTGCAGCCAGGAGGAAAGGCTGCCTCAGAGATTCCTCAGTAGCCATCCATAAAAGTCATGGATCCTTCAGCCATGCCACAGCAGGGGACCCACAGCCCTGCCCCTGTGTGACCCAGCACAAGCTGTTAGGAGTTTTTCCAGCATCCCAGTAACTGCAGGGATCCCTGGGATGCCTCAGCCCACTGGTGTTCCACACACAGCAAAAGGGACATTTCTTTGTTTAAAAAAACCTCAAAACCAAACAAACCAGAAAGTGCATTCTGCTCCCGGGCATTCTTCTGCTGGGGACAGGTATGTGTGGCATCCCGGCGGCGGAGCTTCCACAGTCACAGCTCCTCCCAGGGCTCTCGCAGTCACCAGGAATAAAAAACTCAAGGGCAGGTCGCGTTTGGTAAATATTTCCCAGGGGCTCGTGGGAGCTGCAGTGCCGTGGCGCCGGCACACGAGGGTGGTGATGCTCTTTCCAGCCCATCAGTAGCGGGGGATGATGAAGGGTGACGCTTCCTAGAGGGAAAGGATTTGCTACCAGCTGGGGGGAAGCTCGGTGAGCCCCCCACGCAGATGGAGGCTGCTCAACAAACCCTGGGGGGCTGAAGACTTCCCTGAAGCTCAGGAGACCCCGGGGGTGGCCGGTGTGTGGAAAGGTCACGGCTGTGGGTTGGACCAGTGCAGTGATGGGAAGGCAAACCCCGAATTTGGGCTGTGTGAAACACACGTGGGATGATCCCCTTTGGGACACCACAAGTCTCTCTCAGTGGAGTGCAGCTATGAGAGGTTTTCTTCAAGGCATTTGTCTCAATTCTCAACTGCCTCTTCATCAGAGAGCACAGCGAGGCCAGGGAGTATAGAAGGAAGGACCATGGGGGTGGCCCAGGGGGCAGGAGGCATCCGTGGGGTGATCATCCCTAAGGGGAACCCCAAGGATGGGTGTCACCAGCACAAGGGCTCAGCTGGACACCCAGCAAGTGGGGAGAAGGCTCTGGGGGCTGTGAGAATGAGGCTGCCATGGAGGGACCCTGGTGCATGTCTGAGGGGTGATAAAGGGAGCAGAGAACAGCACTAAGGGATAGATCTGCCAGGGATAAAGGGGCTGAGGGCTCATGGAAGCTGCAGGAACTGGTGCTCTGTGGCCTTTGGCAGCACAGCCCCTCACCATCACCCCAGGGTGGGAAACCCCAGCACAGAATCCAGCTGGTGTCCCCAGGCCTGGGCTCAGCATGCCACATGCAGAGTGCCTGCCCTGCTAGTCTCCATGTCTGCCCATGGCATGCAACGAGTTTTCACAGCTTGGTTCCCTCTCGGGGAAAGCCATGTGTCCCAAAGAAGGGCAGACATTTTTAAAGCCAAAATGGAGTCTGGAAGCGACCTGCCAAAGCTGCTCATGGGAGGGATTGCCTGCAGGACCAGGATGTGTCCCGTCCCTTGTGTCAGCACATGGGCACACACACCAGGGCTCTGGAGCCTGCACCCATCTTGCAGCAGGCCCGATCCTGCTCTCAATATCAGATCCTGGGGTTCAGCTCAGTATTGAGGGGCAGCACAGACTTCTATGCAAAACCCTCCCGAGGCCCTGGTGTTCACCCTGCAGCCAGAGCACACCCCCAAAAGGGCTGGCAGCAATCCAGATCCAACAGGATCCGTTGCCTGCTCCATCCTCCTCATGCTGTGCTCTCCCGATGTGACATCTCAGCCACCCTGCGGGCTCTGAGCGGGGCCAGGGACACCGGGAGCACCGTGAGGACACGAGTGTGCTGTGCAGGGACACACGTGCACATGTGGCACGTACGGGTGTTGGGCACCCACTGCCTGCCCGGTGCCCGCGGGGGGTGAGGTCGGTGCGGAGGCACCTTCAGGTGCCTGGTGTGCCGAGGCTCCCCCGAGCACCGTGTCAGGCGTCTACGCGGGGAAGCTCAATCTGCAGAGCCCAAAGTCTTTCTAGCTTCATGCCTGCCCCCTGGCAGGGGAATGCTGCGTGCCCCGAGGATAATGAGCTGGATACATAACCCAGTGTCCAGGCTGGCATGGCCATGCCAGCATTTCAGGAGTCAGCCGGTGCCTGGCCTGCTGTCTGCCTCTCCCCGGGCTCCGCGGCCGCCGGAACCGGCAGAGGAGCCGGTTTCCTTATCGCCCGCCCGCAGTCACCCTCCAATCCTCTCCCCTGCGGCTCCCCGGCTCAGCCGCCCCCGGGTCACGCCAGGGCTTGGCAGCTGCACAAGGGAAACGTGCATTGTGGCTGCCCACTGTGGCCCGGCTGGAGGAGAAAGCAAGGATTTCCTGGCCTGGAGCAAGTCCTTCCCGTCTCCTCCCAGCTGCCGAGCGCTTTGGGACTGAGGGTGGGCTGTTCCCGATGGGCTTTGGATCGGGAGCCAGTTGCTGCCCCTGCATGGAGCTGCTGCTGAATGTGCAAGGAAGCAGCAGGCAAGCACTGAGCCAGGCACTTTGGTTGGCACCATCTGCTAGTGCCAAGACCTTCCCCCCAGCTCTGTCCCACCCACATGCAAAATCCCAGCTCGAGCAGAGCCTCTGACCAGCGTGGAGATGTCCCTCTGGTGCTTGTGCATCCTCACCCACAGTGTGCCAGAGGGACGGGGGCAGTGGGGTGGCCTTGTGCCATTTGAACGGGGATTTTAGGAAGGGTGATTCCTCCATTGCCATCCTCAGCCCACCCCCATGGTAGGTCGATGCTGTGGGATTTGTGTCCCTGGGCCATAACCTGCAGCTCCCCGTGCAGAGCCAGGCAGCAGCAAACAGCCCGGGACGTCTTCCAAAGCTAAACACTCATTTACAGACACCGGGAGAACGGGCTGTCAGAGCCCCAGCTGGGGACAAGGGGTTGGGCAGCTCACGTACACGGCCACAGTTTTTCCTCCTCAGATGTCACCTCCTTCCTGCGGAGGGAGCAGCCGCGCCGAGGCGGGGGCAGCTGCTGGTTCCCACCCTCGGCGGCTCCTGCAGTCTCCACTTTTCTTTCTCTGTGAACAGCTGTGAGGGCAATGCCGCGGCTTCCGCTGTGCCCCAACCACATGGAGACCTTGTGCAGCAACTTCACCTGCCGATGGCGTTTTTAGGACAAGGAGCTGACTTCCTGCCGTGTTTCTGTGATTCAAAGTTTCCAGTCCAGGGGATGGCTGTAGCAGAAGGGCTGCTCGTACTCATCTCCTGGCCTGCAGCATCCCCAGCACTTTGCCATCCTCTCCCTTGGCCTGTGCCCCGGGGATGGATTGGTGATGGCACCATCCTGCCCCAGTGAAGGCTTTGCCTTGGCAGTCTGGCAATGCCCTCCCCACAGGGAGCAGGCAGACCCTGTGCAGCACCCAGCTCCCAGCTAAGCCCTTGGCTCCGGCTCTCTCCCGGCGGAGGTCTGGTTTCTGTCCTGCCGTCTGCTTGTCCTCCCTCGCTCCGAACAGTCCCCGTTTGTTTGGCTCTCGCTGCCGGCTGGGGCCGGGGCCGCGTGCCTGGGCCGCCTGTGCACAACGGCTCCTTGTTCACCGCCTCCCTCCCCACTCGCTCCTCGCCTGCTCTAGCAATTATCCCAATTAGCTGTGCCCTCTCCTTGCTCCCCAGCTGCACCGCGGACCCTCGGCCCTCCTGCTCTGCACCGGTGGCAGCAGCACTGCTGTCCAGAAGGGGCCACCTCCGGGCTGAGGTGTGGGCACTGGGGCAGTGGCTGCCAGCTTCCTGGGTGGGAAACAGTCTGGCTCTGCAAAATCCAGGTGTTTGTGGCCCATGCTGTGTCCCAGGGCTCTCTTCAAACCTCTTTGGTGCTGGAGGAGAATGAGGATGCTGTTCCTAGGCCTGCAGCTCCCAGGGTGTCAGGCCTGTGCAGCTGGCATCTGCCTCTGTTCCTCTGCATTGCCCTGGTGGGTGCTGCCTGTCCTGGCCCAGACATGCAGCGTGCTCCCCCCATCCTGCCTCACTCCTCAGGCATGTGGGTGCAGCCATCTGGCTCCCTGGAAGCCCTGACCAACCGTGGCTGCACCATCCTCATTGTCCCACGGCCGCCGGCTCAGCAGAAGCCTGTGACAGGTGGTTGAAGTTTGCACCCACCAACATAGGCTGGGGCAGCGCAGGGACCTTCCCACAGCAGTTCCTGGCAGTGCTGTGTTTCACAGCCACCTTCCCCCTGCCCTCCTGAGCCCATGGAGAAGCCGGGGCAAAATGCCCGAGAAGGGGCCGGGCATCCCTGTCGGCAGAGCCCTGCAAGAGGAGCTGCACTATTTCTGCATCCTGGCAGGGGCTTGTACATCCCCCAGATCAGAAATCCAGGGCAGGCAAACCCCTGTATCCTCTGCCCATGGCCACAGCCAGCCCTTGCTGTGGTCACAGCAGCATGGCAGCAACATGTGCAGCACCCTGGCAGTTCCTACCAGCATTCCCATGCTGCAGCCATGTGGGGACACAGCACTTTGGCAGGGGCATCATCAGTCAGGGCCAGCACTGGGGCTGCCCCTCGTGGGATGGCTCCGAGCGCCCTGCCCATGCTGACAGCAGCCCCGGGCTCTGGCGGTTTGATCTGTACTGCTCGAGCCGGCCTGTCTGCTCCCATTTGCGTCTGCTGAGGGAGGGATGCGAGCGCAGGGCTGGCACAGGCTGGCAGCTCCGTGCTGGCATGCAGGCAGCCGCCGGGCAGGCAGCCCCGGTGCTGGTGCAGAGCCTCCTCCACAGCTCTGCCAGCCCCAAACCCCACATGTAGATCAGAGTCCTGCAGAAAGCAGGGCTGAGTGAGCCCTGGCAGGTGGGGGACTCCCAGAGACCCCATCTACCTTTCTGGGGGGCAGCTCTCAGCCTCGAGCCTGCACCCCAAACTGCACCTTCTTCCTCCATCCATAGGACCATGAAGGCTCCAGAGCGTCTGGGGGGCTCTGTGGGTACTTGGTGCCCTGCACAGCTTCCCGTTCCCCCCCAAACACACTCGTGCCCCCAGCAGAGAGGGACATGGCTCACACTGGCCCAGGTTTCTCTGGTTACCCCTCCCTGTCCTGGGGACACAGCACAGTCCCTGATGGTATCCTGACAGCTCCCACAGCAGTCCAGGCATGCTGGGTCCCCTCCCAGGCTGGAGCCCTGGTTTCATTTCTGTTACATGGAACAACCTCACCTCCCCATTCACACTGGGGATGGAGCTGGTGTGACCCTTTGCTTCTCCACAGACTGCACAGGAGCACCAGGCTGCTGCAACCCCCTTGTTCCCAAGGGCCCCCCTCCAGCCAAGGCACTGGGCAGTGGGTCCTCTCTGGAGAGACCAGAAGGGAGAGACAGACCACGAGGTCCTCAGTAGAAACCCAGATGGCTCCTAATACCAAACATAGTGGCCCAGCCCCTTGGAGGACTGAAGAAATCAGGGAGAAGAAAGGTGATGGAAACCCCAAGGCCAGATGATGCTGTCAGCCCATGGGATGCAGCCCCTCCCAGGGACCCTCTGCCGCAGGCTCTACACAGCCCTCAGCTTCTTCCCAAGGTGGTGCTGGGGAGTTCACCAGCTCCTGCAATTCCTCATGCCTGCTCCACACCTCCCCCCTGACAGGTACCATCCCCAGGTCTGTGAGCCACCCCTCTTCTCCCAGATGCTCAGAGCAGGTGTTGTCTTAGTTTGCTGAGCTCAAACCACAGCATCAGTGCCTGTTCTGGCAGCCCCACTGTGCCCCACAACCACTGAGCAGGAGCTGTGCCGGGGCAGCTCCCAACCCTGCACCCCCCCCCCCCCCCACCCCGGGGNGCTCGGGAGAGGGGGGCACTGCGGGGGGCAGCGCCCTCCCAGTGACCCCCCCGGGGCCCCCGGAACCCCCCCCCCCCCCCCCCCCCCCCCCCCCCCCCCCCCCCCACGGAGGGTTACAGGCACGCGGGGAAAACAAAATCCTCAGCTCAACGCTCAAATTCACCCAACTGACCCAGAAATCCGACGGTGGTGCTCCAGACAAGAGCACTGTTTGCCCAAGCTGAGCAGAAGGGGTGGCAGGAGATGCAGGGAGTGTTGCCAGCTGCTGGGAGCAGGGATGGGGGAGCACATCGTGCCCTCAGGTGCTGCCGGGAGCCCTGGGTCAGTAGGATCCCACCATGTACGAGCATGGCCACAGCCTCGTGTGTGGGGCTGCATCCAGAGCGAGAGGGGCAGGAGACAGGAGCCAGGCAGGACTTGTGGGTCCCATCCACTGCCTTGAGGGAAGTTTTCCCACAAAAGCCAAAATTACGCTGCAAAAACAAATCGCTACTTCAGTCTGGGCTGCTCTCCGGAGCAGCGTCCCAGCCGAGGCAGCAGCCGGGAGGGAGGAGCAGGACCTTGTGCACCTCGCCCGTCCCCCGGGCCGGGACCACCCTGCCCCAGCGGTACGGGGCCGCTGTGCCGCCGCCTCCTCCCTGACCCACTTCGTGCCTCGGCGCGGCATCCAGGCGAGCAGCGCTGTCAGGGAACACGCGGAGGCAGCGCCGGGCTCTCCCGGGCTGCCAGCAAAGCAAACGCTAAATGTCACCACAATTACGAGGTGCTGCCGCAACTCCAGCGTCTCCGGCACAGGAGCTGCTCCACCAGCCCTCAGCCGCGCGGGAGGGACGGGAGAGCTGCCGTACCCCGGCTCTGGCACATGCTCTGGTTACTTCTGAGCCCCAAATCCCTCGGGCCCTGTTAAACCCAGCGTCGGCTGGGCTGCACGAACAGGGGGAAGGCTTCTGCAAAGCTGCCATTTTTATATCTGGGGCAGCCCTGTCCTGTTTTGCTTGGGCACAAGGTGTTTTCTAAAGGAAATGGGTCTTCCTTGCACCCTCTCACCCCTGAAATGTGGCTCTGGGGCCTTGTGGTCACTCCCTGCCTGGGCCAGCAGCTCCTGGGGGGCTCCAGGCCTCCCTGTCAACCCCCGGGGGCACTGCAGGACAGGGAGGGAGTTTCTGATGTGACCCTGCTGCTGCGGGATCACCAACAAGGCATACATCCTCCTTTCCCGAGGAGTCCATGGGACTGTGCATACACAGGGCTGGGGAAGATGCAGCCCCAGGTGAAGAAGGGGGCTCTAACGGGCACAGGGGACCCCACTTGCCCCATGAGGACTGTGGCTGGTCCCACTCCAACAGTCCAAACCCCTGCTCAGAGCGTGGCCAGCATGCGGCTCTGGACCCCATGCAGGGCAGCTTTGAACATCTCCAAGGCTGGAGATCTCACCACCTCTCTGTGCCCTAGTCTACTCTTTGACCCTCAGAGTGAAAAAGCTTTTCCCTGCTTAGCTATAGGGAAATACAGTTTGAATTTCCCATGTCCTGGCTTGTGGCTTTAGAACCTCATTCTCACACTCCTCTCAGGAGATAACTGTGGAAAGCAATAAATTTTCCATCAGTGTTCTTTCCTGGCAGCTGAGAAACCCCAGGTCTGCAGGCAGGGAGCTGCTGGGGAGGGGAATGAAGGTTACCACATCCAAAGAGAGAGGAGCTGGTCCCTCTGGTCCTGCTGCCTTGATCACCCTCCTCCTCCTGTCCCCTGCTCTCCTGCTTGGTGCAGCACCAGCAAGGTGGGCACCCACTTCACACCAAGGGCTCACAGAAGTGGCCACAATATTAATCACTAAACTAATGAATCGCTAATAGTAAAAATAACGATTATACCCCTTGGAATCTATTGGGGCTTTACGAACATCTGTAACCTTCAAGCCGGCCAGAGTACCATGTGAGTCAGGGAGTTCATAATTCCCAGAATCTCGAGGTGTGTGGGGTAGGCTTTAGGCACTTGGGGGATCTCCTGAGCACCATTTTTCTGATGGTGGAGCCTCCGTAGACAACTGCAAGCCTAGAAACTACTACATCCAACCCCCCGCCAGTGTGTTAGGACTGTGCTGCAAGAGCATCAATGGCCAGGTCCTGATCACCAGCAACCCACACACTGCTTCAAACAGCAACCAGAGAACCAGCTCTGCAGCAGCTGTGACATCCTCCAGCAACCAGCTGACAACAAGCGACTCTGCTGGTTTGTTGGCAGATATTTTAATAACATCCTTCCCTCAAAATGGTGTTTGGGCAAGCTGCACAGACAGCTCCTGTGTTGGTTTTGGTGGCGCAGCTTGGCAGATGAGAGCTGCCAAGCTTTCCTCTTCTGTTGGGGTCCGTTGATGCTGCGTCACACAGGCCTGGAGGGTCTCAGTCTGGGACAGAGATGATTGTGGCACTTGGGTTTCCTTCTCCTGATGCTCCTCCCTGGGAAGGGGAGAGTTCTGAGGGGCTGGAGCACGAAGGATGAAAATGTGGAGCATGGGCATTGCAGCCATCTCTCCCAGCTGCAGCAGGCAGGGCTGTCCCTCCAGCGCCGCGGAGCAGCCGGGCAGGTGCTGGCACCGGTGCTGCCCCGCACAGCCCTGCTGGTAAAGCTGCTCTCTGGAAAGCTGAGGATGAGCTCATTTTTTGGTGGGTGAAATTATCTATGTGATGAGTGATTCACCAGTGCAAAACAAGATTGGCGTGAGAAACAGGCTGGATTTTGGAAAGAGCTGTTCATGCGTGCAGGACCCGGACAAAGGAACTCAGCAAGGAGAGCATCAAGGAGTAAATAAAGGCGGTGTGAGTCACTGCAAAGGGCACCCCAGGAGCTGCCAGGAGCACAGACAGCGTGGATGGGATCCGGGGTGGGGGGCAGGAAGGTTGGGCACACACTGAGCTGTCAGCTCCCTGGGGTTGGGTGGAAAGCAAAGACACAGATGTCATCACAGCACAGGGTCAACACTGAGCAAGGACAGGGCCATCCTGTCAGAATAGGTCCTTCCCTGCAGGCGTTATAAATCCAAAGGGCAATAAAATCCTGAGCATACAGCTGGATGACTGAGTAGACGATGGCTGATGCAGATGGTGAGGAAGAAATTCAGGGTCAAATCATTTTCTGGCATCATCGTTCATCTCAGCAGTGACTGGTCAGTGGTGTTACAGTTCTCAGGATATCTGTAAAGCAAAGGTCCAGAACTGATCCATTTGTGACACTGGAAATGTATGAGTTTGGCAGAAAGAAACTGTGGTTTCATGCAGGGTGGTCCCAAGACCAACATAATTACAATAATAACCTCTTGATTATAAACAACAAAACTTTTGTTCATTTGGGACACATGAAGTGAACCCACAGGCAAAGCTGCTCCTGTGTGTCTGCCCAAGGAGAGCTCGACACAGGTCCTGAGGACAACAGACACACTAGAACTGAGGAGCTCCCTCTGAATCCAAAGGCGTGCTTGGCCTGCTGAGAAGGTCTCTGAAAATGGTAAAATACATCAGTATCTGTTGTAAAAGCCAGAAGAGGATGCCATATCACATCAGTACAGCTCAGAAGGCATTCTGAAGATATTCACATGCAGTCAAAATATGTACATTTATGATAACAGACAATGCAACAGATTTTTATAAAAGATAATGCGGCATACATGTGTATATGACAAAGTTAGGTGTTAAACCCGGGAACAAGAGACAAGACCCAAAGACAAATGTTAGAGCTTGGCCGCAGGGGCTGAGATTTGGTAGGGATATCACTCAAGTCCACAGCCATCCAGGCCCGGACAGAGATGAAGGGTCTGGGTTTTGAAGGATGAGATTATTTTCAGTTTGGGTAGAAAGCAGAAAGAGTGGTGAATGAACTCAGTAGAGAAAAGGGAAAGCTCTGCATTAAGCATATAAAGCAGAGGCAGAGCCATTGGGGCAACAGGAAGAACCCAGCACCTTGGCACAAACACGCTCTTATTCAGCAGAAAAGATGCCCAATGTAATTTATGATTATTTTTAAATAGAGCTGTTGCTTAACTCATGGAGTAGCAGCCTAATAACACCGTGTAGCTGGGTCAGCACGGGGATGCCATGTGAATTAATAACAGAAAATGGCTCGTGCTCACTCACTTCCTGCAATTTCCTTTGCTCAGTGAGCTCAAGCATAATATATTGGCTCTTTCTATCTGCATCCAGGCACGTTAGCAGGGAAGTCAGGAAAAACTGACACAGGGAGGATAGGGAAGATTAAGGGAATCCCTGTTTAGCAGTATAGGGTGCCAGACAGCAGCAGCCTCACAGATTTCGGCAGGTGAGCAGATCAAAGAATGGCGCTTAGAGGGACTAGAGGCAAAGTTATTAGAAAATCCCTTGTCCAGGGAGAGAAACTTGAAGATTAAAAACACAACGAGTAAATGCTGTCAACAAGCAAACGTGGATTTCCAGGCAGAGGCAGCTGGTGGGTGACACTGCACGGTCTCAGGTGTACCACACTCTGGGGTCAGTCCAGCCTGAGGATGAAGTACAGCTGAGCCCTCGGGACACTGGGACACCCCTCTGCCTGGGTGGTTTTGGTCCTCTCTTCCAGGCCAGGCACGTGGGTGAGACTTTTAGCATCCTTGTCTGGGTGAGCAGATCATCTGTGGGTTACATAAGGCCCAATGGAGCTGTGAAATATGTGAAGTCCAGTTTTTGTGTTCATCCCACTGATGGAGGGGCCAGGGGACAGCGATGGTGTGAGCACAGTGTGGGTGTGCAGTCAGGGCACAGCCCCAGCATGACACAGACCCCTTGTTGGGCTGGGTCATTGCTGCAGAGGGGATGGAGGGACAGCAAGCAGGTCTGGGCAGGGTAACCTTCAGGCCTCAAAATCCAGGCAAAATCCTGAAGCACTATAAAAAGCTTGAAAATGGCAATGCATGACATGAGCAGGGAAACTTCAGCAGCACCCAGAAGAGCCCAGTGAGTGCCCACCAGTACCCTGCCCCAGCCAGGATGGGATGGAGGGATGGAGCGGGGTTGGATTCTGGTGCCCATGTGCCTGGGTTGCTGGCACTGGGGGGTTTGGCTGCGACTTTTGGGGCCAGGGATGGGAGATGGCGGGCTCTATGTGGGGTTGCTTGCTCATTTTGTCTGCCTGCCTGGGGAATCCCCGTGCTGGAGGCACTCAGTGGGGGGAGAGGGCAGCCTGGCCTCTAATATCTGCCAGGACCTGTCAGGAGCCAGGAAACAGACCAGGAGTCACCCTACCAGGGCACCTGTCCCCAGCCTACAGGCTCATGTCTGCCAGTGCCACTGATGGGGGTCAGACCAGCGAGGCATGGCAGTGAGCTATGCTCCCCAGCGCTCTGCTGGACCTGGCACTGCTGGGACCCAGCACTGCTGGGACTCCCCATCCACCACTCTGAGCCCACCATGTCCGCAGGGACAGTGAGACCCTATACCTGGCTGCCCTGGAGCCCAGCCAGGACTGGGGGGCTGTCAGGGGAGCCCCTCTGCTCTGGTCCCCTGGGGGTGGCCGGGGGTCCCCTGGGACACGGTGGGGTGCACGGCTGATTCGACAGTGGGGAAAACGCGGTGGTGGGGGCATTGCTGGCGCTCCGGCCTCTCCCCAGCCCGGGGGCTGCAGGGGCTGCTGGCGGGACCCACTCTGCGATGTTGCCCCACGACCGCGGCCTCGGAGCGGCATCGCCCGCTCCCATCACCGCCGAGCCGCTTCCAGCGGCGCTGGATGCTGAGTCACCGCCGGCCCCTCGGAGCCACCCGCGGGGGCCCGGCCGGCGGCGG
>VXAY01004591.1:323634-371504 GCA_013399855.1 Oxyruncus cristatus
TGGGAGGTCGGGGGAGGAGGGAGCTGCTGCGTGTCCGGGGGGGGATGCTGGGGAGAGCTCTGTCACTGTAGAAATGTTGGGGCTAAGGGGTACAGTGGGGGGCTTTGTCACCCCAGAAGTGCTGAGGATGTCACCCCAAAGGCGATGGGAACGCAGAGTACATCAGGGGGCTGTGTCACCCCAGGAATGATGGGGTGTAAGCTATGTTGGGGGGCTGTTTGCCCTACGGCTGGTGGGCTGCAGGCTGTTTGGGGAGGCTGTGTTGCACCAGGGTGATAGGGGTGTGGGGTACGGTGGGGGGCTGTATTTCACCCCGGGAGTCGTGGGGTGCAGGGTGCTGCGCCAGGGCTGTGTGTGGAGGGGTGTGACAGCAGGAGCGTGGGAACGTGGTGACAGTGTGTGGCACTGCTGACCACCCAGACCGCTGTGCCCGTGGATGCTGTGGGTGAGTGTCTCTGTGAGAGCTGCAGGCAGAGCCCCCCGGGCTGCTGCTGTCTGCGGGGCGGGGTGCGGGGAATATTTGGTGCTTGTGGGGCGCAGGATGAGGCGTGCAGCATGTGGGCCCATGATGGGGGATGCAGGACGTGAGGCCTCGCTCCTCAAGGCCAGATGCTTGCAGGACCCCGGTGCTGCCAGGGCATGGCCCCTGGGACACCCCGACTGGGGTCGGGCAGGGGTCCAACCCCCTCCCCAGCTCTCAGGCACTTGGGGTTGAACCCCCATGGCCTCTCTTCATGCCCAAAGGCTGCTGCTGCAACCAGATGGCCCCCTCGGGCCCCCTCCGCCAGGCCTGGCAGCGCTCAGCAGGAGCAGGCATCCCTCTAACAGGATTTGCAGTGTGATGGAGGAAAGCGCCTTCGCCCTTCTCGGAGGAGAACCGGGCTGGCGCAGGGGCTGCTGCGGGAGAAAATGGCCACGGGCTGGGCGCCTGCTCCCCATCTCCTGCCCCCAAATGTGGACTGTCCTCCCCAGAAGCCCCAGGACAAGGGCAGGGAGATGGGAAGGGGGAGAGGAAGCTGGAGGGAGGGATAATAGCAGGGACAGATCAGGAGCAAGCGATGGAGGTAAAAATAGATCCACTGAGCAGAGGAGGGGCTAAACGTGAGAGAAAACCCTGAGCAGAGGCAGGTCGGTTGGGGAGCCCCTTTGGGAGGGGCCCTGCGTCCCAGCAGGACACGGGGGGGACCTGCCCTCCCATCCCCAGGGCAGAGGGGGGTTCCAGGACCCCACACTTGGGGCCACTGAGGGGATGCCTGTGGGGAAATACCTGCCTGCTCCCATTTCCGCAGCCCAAGCACACGGGCGGATGGACCTGCAGGGCTCAGTTGCCAAATTGCCGGGATGCAGGCAGGCAGGCAGGCATCCCAGGGGAGTGCTGGCAGCCGGTAGATCCCTGAAGAGCCTTGGATCCAACCCCCTCTCGCTTTTCATTTCCAGCGAGCACGAAGCTGAGCTGGGGACAGAGGTGCCAGGGACGGAGGGGACCAGGTGCCTGGTGGCCTCGCAGCAGCCAAGGTGAGCTGCCCTCCGGCAGGGGATGCACCTCGAGCCCCTGCCCTGTGGGAGCTGCCGGTGACGTTAAGTGGGAGAGCCGGGAAGTCAGAGCAAAGGAATTTGCAAACACATTCCTCAGCGCCACGAGGATCCCACCGCGAGTAAACAGGAATAAAGGCTGGGCTGGGGCACACTGAGAGCTGCCTCCAGTTCCTGCGAGACTCTCCCCGGACTCACCTGCCCCGGGCAGTGCCCGGCAGCACCATCCCCAGATTACTGCTCCTGACTGCAACTGATCCTGTGGGAAGTGGCAGCGAAGGCGAAGAGGAGGGCTGCTGTGTGACTGAGGAGGGCTGCTGAGTGACTGCCAATGTCACCATAACATCCCAGAGAGGCTGCAGGGAGCCGACGCTTTGATCGCCCGCCCAAGAGCATCCTGCAAGGCAGGCAGGATGCCACTGTGAGCCCTGCCTTCCCCTGCCTGTCCCAGCCTCGCACCTGGCACCCTCAGGGCTGGCTGGAGAAGAGGGGCGCGGGGCCCGCTGGCGCTGCCCCGTGTCCCCAGGATGCTCTCCCGCGCCAGCGGCTGCTCCCCATGCTTATGCTCCGCTGCCAGACCGAGATTGAAAGCTCAGCAGGCTGCCAGCATGTTTTAGCCTCATGCAGGCGTCCCTCGGAGACCCCAGAGCAGTGGACAGTAATGTGAAAACGATACTCATGTCGTGTCTGAAAGGGCAACAGGTCATCATTAAAATGGAGGCGATGAAAATCATCCACCCGGAGAAGTTTTCGGAGCTGCAGGCGTCACAGCCGCGCTACGCGCCGGCCCCGCGCCGCGAGCCGCCCCTCGTGGCCAAGCGCGCGTGGCCCTCCGAGTCCGAGATCATCGTCAACCAGGCGTGCGGGGACATCCCCGCCCTGGATGCCACCCCCGGCCCTCTGCCGCTGCCCCGGACTCCCCCCCTGCCGCGGCGAGAGCGCGGGTACCAGAGCCAGCGGAAGGGCAGCTCCGAGGTCTGCTACCACCGGCAGCCGCCGTCAGATGAGGTGATCGTCAACCAGTACGTGCTGCACCCATCGACGCCCTGCGAGCCCCTCGAGTGCCCCACCTGCGGCCACATGTACAACTTCACCAACAAGCGGCCCCGCATCCTCTCCTGCCTGCACTCGGTGTGCGAGGAGTGCCTGCAGATCCTCTACGAGTCCTGCCCCAAGTACAAGTTCATCTCTTGCCCCACCTGCAAGCGGGAGACCGTCCTCTTCACCGACTACGGGCTGGCAGCGCTGGCTGTCAACACCAGTATCCTGAACAGACTGCCGGCCGAGGCCCTGGCCGCCAACCCCGTCCAGTGGAGCAGCGACACCGACCGCAGCTGTTACCAGACCTTTCGCCAGTACTGCGGGGCCGCCTGCACCTGCCACATCCGGAACCCGCTGTCCTCCTGCACCATCATGTGAGCCCTGCGCCCCTGCCCGCACCGCCTGGCACACAGCGGGTGGGAGAGCACGGCGCAGCACCACGACCGGCCCCCGGTCCCCTCTTTGCCAGTGGCACAGCCAGGGAAAGCTCTGACACTCACCACAGCCAAGGACATGGGACCAGCGTCCTCGCCAGCACTGTTGGAAGGTGATGGGGCTGCTGGGACCTGGCAGCAGCCCCCGACACACCGGTGGTGCCCAGGGCGAGGGACACTGGGACGGGGAGCACATCTACCAGCGCATCCAGGGCCTCCAGCTCCCCCCAGCTCTGCAGTGGGTGCCCCTGCTGTGCATCGAGCACCTCGTCGTGCTCCTTCCCCAGGCGCCTCTCCCTCCTCTCTCCCCGGCTCTCCCGAGTGGACGCTGGGTCCCATCCAGGGTGACACCCTCCCCATCGCCTCACGGCCAGCAGCAGCAGCACAAGGAGCCCTGGAGGTGCACGATGCCACACTGGGTCACCCTCCCAGCACAGGAAGCGAGGACAGGTCCCCAGCTGCCCCCTCCTCCCCCCACCTCTGTAAGTTATTTGCCAAAGCTTTCATCTCAGTGGCCACGCCGCCAAGCGCCGAGTCTCAGTAGCCACGCCAAGCCGCCACACCGGCCCCTCGGATGCCAGCAGACACGCGGCCCATTTCCTCCACAGGCCCTTGAGGAAAGCTCCACTTTGTCCTCATTTTGGAGGATTCTTGTTTTTTCCTGATCCATCCCCAGCCGCCCCATCCCAGGCCATTATGTGTTCACAAAGGCATTGAGCTGTGCCCGTTCTCTGCTGCTCCACCTGGGACCCGCACTGATGCCCCATGGGATGGCTCCTGGGGGTGGCATGGGGTCCGGTACCCCAAATTGCTGGATCCAGTGAGGGGATTTGGCTGGGCAGGGGGACTGAGGTCTGGCTCCTGCTCACAGTCCCTTCCCTGGAGCAGCATCTCTGCTGTGACCCCTGTGCGGAGGGGCTGGCAGGGCAGCAGCCCCCTGTGCACAGTCTTGCTTTCTCCAGAGCACCCGGAGGAGTAAGTTTGCTGCCAAAAAAGCAAAAAAAACAAAGAAAAAGCCATAATTTGCGGGTGCTTCCACGGGGCTGAGCACCACAACCTGGCACACCAGGGGCACATGCCAGCCAGTCCCAGAGCACCGGGGCTGAGGGAGCCCAAGGGGTCCCAGAACCCTGCATCCTGGAGGAAAGAGCAGCCCCTGGCACTGGCCAAAGCCCAGCATCCACCCAGGGAGAAGGGCCAGACCACCCCCCTGCCCGCCCCAAGGGAGCGAGCCTTGCTGCCGGCACAGCCCCGGGACCACCCCCTGGTGCAGGACGGGGCCGGTACCGTCCCTGTGTTGCTCTGCCAATGCCTCCCGCTGCTGGTTGTGACCATGATCATGTTTTATACCCGGCCTTGTTCTGACCCCCATCAGTCTCCCCAATAAAGGTTATATTGGAACGAACAGCGAGCCGGAGTCTCGGGGCAGCGTCGCTGTGGGCAGCAGTGGGGGACACACCGGGGTGCTGCACCCTGGCCCTGATCCATCTCGGGCAAGCTGGGGGAGATACTCAGGGTTAGGGCTTTCCCCTGGGCCGACACCTCCTCCTCAGACCTGGCTCTCGGCTCTGCCCAGTCCCTGGTCCCACCACACGTGGATGGGCACCGTGGGGGACCCTGCCCACCTTGGCAAGTGGTCCCCACCCACACCAAGGGCTCTCAAACACCCGCTGGATGCCCGTTCCTCCCCGAGTGATGTGGGACACTGGAGGAAGGGTGTGCCAGGTGGCACATGGTGTCAGAGAGAGCTGGGCAGGGACACGGGCAGTGCTGGGCGTTCTCAGCCCCTCTCGGGGGGCACACAGGGACTGCCCTGGGGGCTGGTGTGCACCCAGCAGTGCTGGCCAATGGCATCGGTGGGGAACACCTGCTGCCTGCCCCGGTGGACCCCGGTGTCACCGGGATGGCAGCTCCCCGTCTGTAAGAGGCAGGAATTTGCAGCATGAGCAGCTGGGAGGACGCTCCCAGGACGCTGCGGTCCCCCGAGGTGTGAGCTGAGCACGGGCTGGTGTGTGCACGTGCGTGTGCACGCTGGAGGCTCTGTGTGTGTGCACAGCGAGGGTCTCTGTGCAGGCACAGCCCCGCTGGCCCAGTACTGGCCCCCGAATTTCCTTTCTCCAGGAGCAGCAACTGCCTCTGCCCTCTGCTGTGGGCCACGGTGGAGCAGCTGCTTCCAAAGCACCAGCACGTCCCACAGCATCCCCCTCATTGTGTGCAGGGGGTATGGGGTGGCTGCAGACCCCTGGTCCTTGGCTGACGGTTCCCATCCCGGGGGGGGTTTCTATGCCTGGAAAACAAAACCACATCCCAGTCCATGGTTGGTGAATTACAGCATCAATAATGCAGCTGGTGCCATCCCCATCCCTGAGTGCACTGCTACCCGTCTCTGTCCTTGCAACCACATCCCCATCCTGCACCCACATTCCTGCCATCCTTCGTGGATGTGGGGGGCATATGCAGCCCTGGCACAGTGCAGATGTCTCCTGGTGGTCACAGCAACATCCCAGTGAGTCAGATGTGGCTGCCTGGGGAAGCTGGGGCAGCCCCACATCCGGAATATGCATCTGCCTCACCCCAAAGGCTCATCCAGAAGCCCGGATAAATGACTCCAACACCCCAAAGGCTCATATCAAATCCAGGCTGAGCATCTCTGTCCCCAAAGACACTAAAGCAGTGGGCCAGCCAGGGCAGAGGTGGCAGCAATTTTGCCCTCAAAGCTGGAATTTGCCCTTACTATTACATAAGGATGAAGGGTACAGCATGTCCTTCCCCACCCTCGTGGCACCTCTTGGGCACAGAGGAAATTTAAAACTGCTAATTTAATTTCAAGTTGCAATTAAGGAAGAAATTGGGCTTTTCAGGAGCAAGTGCTGGGCGAGAGCCCATTTCTCCAGCCCTATTAACCTGGAATGAGCACTCACTGAAAGAGAGGGCATGTGTGCTGTGAGGGATAGGGACACGGGGCAGTGCCAAACCATGTGCCACAGCTGCAGGTGAATTTAAAGTCTTTCAAAGTCACATCCCAAGCCTTTAAATGCTCCCACGGCCACACTGAGCTTTGTGCCTCCAAAAAGGGGTTTCATAGTCCCTGCAGCTGCTTAAACATGGCCAAGACATCACTGCAGGAGCAGGTTTGGCCATGTGTGAGCAAAGATGCCCCCAAAATGTTCCCAGATGAACTAGTTGCAAAATCTCCTCGTCGCTGTAACATCTGTCCCAGGCTGGGATGAAGCTCTGGGCTCTCCCAGTGTCCAGTTTGGCCCATAATGGGAGAGGGGACTTGGGGGATTAAATTGCTCCTGGGGATGATCCTTTCCCAAATGTCCTCACATGTGGGAAGGGCCAGGCTCATCCTTTGGCATGGGTTCAGGGGATGATGTTTCCCACCCATTCTCCCCAAAGTTCAACAAGTGTTTGGACAATGTTCTCAGGCACAGGGTGTGATTTTGGGGTGTTCCGCACAGGGCCAGGAGTTGGGACTGGGTGATCCTGACAGGTCCCTTCTAACTCAGCATATTCTGTGATTCTACGAAAACCAGCTCCTGCCTGGCTGGTGCCAGGGGTCACAGGGCTGGGGCAGCTCTGCTACTGCAGGTGATGGTGGTGGCAACCCGGGGCACTGCTGAGGCCAGTCCCCGTGAACGTGGTCCCAACCAGCCCCATCCTGCCCCAGAGGCTGCACAGCAGGAGCAGCTCCCCACGGACAGGGCAGTGGGAGGATCGGCCCCAGCGCTGGGCCAGAGCTGTGCCAGGTGACACGGGACCAACATGCCAGGCTGGGAGAAGGTGGTTGGAGCACTGGGGTTGTGCTTTCTTTGGGGACATGCAGCCTCAGACCTCAACCCAGGGCAGTCACACACCCAAAACCGCTGTTTCAGCAGAGAGGAAGCTGCTTGCAACGGCGTGTGCCAGCACCCGGCTTTCACAACGGGGTGCAACCCCACAGTGAGAGGATAATGGGTGGTGGCACAGAGCCCGAGAGGCTGTGGCAGATCCCCAGGGTAGTGCTGGCCCTGTGGATGGGGAGGGACTGCTGAGCTCAGGGTTTCTTTTCCAGGCGAAGTCTGCCCAGAGTCACGGGTACCCACTCCTGCTCCCTGCCCAGCTCCACGTCCAAGGCCGGATTCTGGCACAGCAGTTGCCCCCGGTGCCTCACCACGCCAGCCCCGTGGCTGCCGGCCCTCTGGCCAAACTCTCACAGACATATCCCCAGTGTGAAGAAGGGGAGACGCTGCTGCTGGCCGTGGTGCAATAGGGATGAGGATGCATCTGGCCTGCGTTGGGTGGGGCCCCTGACATCCCAAACCCTGACCCCCAACCTCCTGACCCCCAACCCCCAGCCCTCGCCTGCCCAGGCAGGTCAGACCGGGTACACTCAGAGCATGCACAGGGCTGGGTGCACTGCCAATGTCCCCACGGCCACCTGGCACAGCCAGGACCCTGGGGGGACACGCCGGGCTCCAGTAGGAGGAGCCAGGGGAGAGGTCTGGCCCCAGAGAGTGGGCAGGTCCCTGCAGGGATGGGGACAGCCACGTCACTGGTCTGGGGACATCATGTCACCCTGGTGCCAGCACCTGGGGGATGTGATTGGGGTGCAATGGGGTGTCAGGGGCTTGCGGGAGGGGACAGTGAGGGCTGCGAGTGGAGAGAGGGGGTGGATCTGGGGGACGGTGCTGGAGTCCATGGTGAGGGGGCAGAGGGGCTGGGGAGCTGCAGTGAGGCACTGGGGGGGCAGCAGTGAAGAGCTGGGGCGCTGCTGAGGAGGTGGGTGAGGGCTGCATGGGGCTGCACGTGGTGAGATGGGGGAGCTTCGAGAAGCTGTGGGAGGGGGCTGGGGACTGCAGGGGGCTGTGCACAGGGATGCAGGGTGCTGAGGGAGGCACAGTGCTTCATGGGGTGCCAGGGGACAGCAGGGTATCAGAGGGTGCCCCTGTGGGGCTGCGTGTGGGGCACTGGGGGGGCTGTGCTCGCAGCAGGAGTGCTGGGTCAGCCCTGTGGGCCCCAGCCCTGCTCCCCGTGCTGCAGCACCCGCCTGCTGCCCCCTGCCATCTGAGTGCTAAGGATAACCCAGTCCCTGGGAGCAGACACTGCAGCCGGGCTCTGCATCGCCCTCGGGGTCCATCCTGCGCCACAGCCCCCCAGGAACCCTTCCCTGGGGCAGTGGAGGTGCCCTGCAGTGCTCAGCACCCCGAGGTGTGGGCAGTGGCAAGGGGAGGGTGTGTCGTGCTCCGTGCGTCCCCTGGGGCAGCTCTGGCCTGGTTCACGCACACACCCGTCACACCCCCCGTGCAATGTAGAGCAGGGACACGTGCAGGGTCCCACACGGTACAGGGCCCCCCCGGGTGTTTGAGCCTCCCCTCCCTGCAGGCTCCATCCAGCCAAAAATGCCCCCAGCCAGGGCTGAGCTGCCTTCTCCTGATGGAGCTGCTCCACTTGGTATAAATAAATATTCCTTGGTGCCACAGTGGCTGGGGGGGACCCACCTGCCTCTGCCTCCTAGCCTGACCTGTTTTGGGGTCCCTGCTCCTATCCTGTGCCTCGGCACTTTGCCAGAGCAACACATGGCAGGGCTGATGCTGGCAGTGGCACGAGTGCCCTGGCAAAGCCCAAGCCCAAATCTCTGCCCCCATGGGCACAAGAACATGTGTTTCCTGCAGAGCTGTGTGGGCAGGGCAGTGCTCACTCCCCACCGACCTGTTCCCTATGCAGGAGGAAGGGGAAGGGGATGGGGGGTGCTGTGTGGTCCCCCACAGCCACAGCCCTGGGGAGGTGCCCATGGGCAAAGCTGGGACATGTGGGCGGTTGCACAAGCCCGGCATGGCTGGCCAGGAGGACAGGGCACAGCAGGATCACCAGTCCCTCAGCAGGGATAGGCAGGGGGGGAAGGAGAGGGGTGACAGCACAGGGGGGTGATTTGGCACAGGGTCTGTGCAGAGCCTTGGCAGGGCACCCGGAGGAGGCCAGCAGTGATAAATACAGAGCAGCACCTCCCAGGCTGTGACGATGGGTGCAGCACCCCCCAAAGGGTATCCTGGGGGGAACTCAAGGGTCTGACAACTCCCTGCCACCCACTACCAGCCCAAAGGTGGCCGAAAGCCTGGAGGCATCCCCATCCCTGTCCCCTCAGGGTACAGGTGCCCCCAAGGAGTGTCGAGGAGCAGGGGTGCAGAGGAGCTGTACTGTGACTCGGGCACTGCCTGGCTGGGACAGGGCACCCATCTGAGACCGACTGCCCAGGCAGAGGCAGAGCCCAGACCCTGCTCAGCCCTGGGACACTCCTGCTCCACAGCAGCCATGGGCAGGTCACACATGGGCACAGCCCCGGTGCCACTCACCACAGGCTCCTCCACCCGTGTGCTGCAGGGACAGAGCCATGTTTGCTCTCTTATCTGCCCAAAGGGCAGGGCCTGAGCACAGGCTGGCACGGCCGGCAGAGGCTGGGAGGTGCCGGGTGGGACGGGCACCCCTCTCAAGGTGGCTGGGGACCACTGCCTGTGCCCATCGCCTCCTTGTGTCACTGCTGGGCCACAAGGGGACAATGCTCAGCCTGGACCAAGCACTGAACTCAGCTGGACACGGCTGTGGTACAAATGCAGGTTGTATTTCCAGTCCATGCTGAGGAATCCCAGGCTGTCACGGGCGAGGGTGGCACAGTACATGGCACAGTCCTGCTCTGCCTGCAGAGCCCCTCTGGTTCCCAGCCCTGTGCCAGGGAAGTGCCCCACTGCAGGAAGGGGTGCCACTCCATCTGCCCTTTGCTGCTCCAGTGCTGTGTCACCTGGTGCCCAGTGGGACACAGGTGCTTCCCAGCTCCGGGGTTACCTCCCTTGGCTTCCCACTCCAGTTCCTCCGCTGCCTCAACCGTTCCGGCCTCACTGGCAGCGCCAGGTCAGGGTCACAGGCCTGCTCCCAGCTGGCACCACAGCTCCAGGGGCAGAGCGGGAACAGGGCTCCTCTCCCCACGCACAGCTCAGCCTGGGGGCACCAACCCAGCGCTATTTATCGAGGATGAGGAAAAGAATCACCATGAGGACGATGGGGAGGAAGATGAGGAGCAGGCTGAGCATCTCTGCCGCCAGCAGCAGTGCCAGCAGCAGGAGGTAGCAGCAGCGGCAGCGGCGCTCCAGCCGCGCCAGCCCGTGGATGAGGCAGGGCGGGTACCGGACACAGGGCAGGCACCCGAACATGCGGCTGGTGTGGAAGCGCACCTGGAAGCGATGCTCCAGGGCACCGGCCAGGCCGGGGCGCCGGGGCGGCAGCGCAGGAGGCCGGGGGGTGGCCAGGGTGCCGGGGGAGCCGGGCTGGGCGTGCAGCAGGAGCAGCTCCTCTTGCAGCTTGCAGATCTCCCACTCCAGCATGGGCGTCTTCTGGCGGCAGATGGGGCAGCGCACGCGGCCGAACTCGGCGCCGGCGGCCGTGTCCATGATGGCGCGCAGGCAGGCGCGGCACAGCCCGTGGCTGCAGTTCAGCAGGGCCGGTTTGTGCCGCTGCTCGTCGTAGGGCTCCGTGCAGATGGGGCACTCGTCCTCACTGCCCGCCAGCACGCGGCACGGCTCTGCCACCGCCGCCACCTCATCGCGCGACATCGCCTCTTCCTCGCCAAAGAGGCTCAGGATGGAGCTGGAGGTGCTTTCCCTGCTGGGAGACACCCCCCACGGCGCTGGGCTCTCCCTGCGGGGCAGGATGGGGCTGGTGGTGGCGGTGGCAGCAGGAGGGTCCTGCCCTGCAGGCAGGGAGGCACCGTGGGCAGGCGGGTCATGCCCAGGCAGGAGTGGCTCCGTTGCATCCTCCGCTGGCGGCGGGTTCCAGTGTCCCCAGGCAGCAGCAGATGCCTCTCCACAGAGTTGGGGTGGCTCTCCAGGGTCCCCTGACCCCACAGTCTCGCTCTCACCCTGCTGCCTGGCACAGCCGTCCCCACCAGTCATCTGCACAGGCTGGGGCCCAGGCTCTGCCTCCTCGCCTGCTGCTGTCTCCATGAGGATGGCAGCTCCACGGCCGCCCCCCTCACCCACCACCCCCTGAGGCCCCTTGGGGCTGGGTGTGGGACGTGGGTGCTGCTCCAGGGCAGCAGACAGCCTTCAGCACAGCTGCCAGAAAGAGTTCAAAGGCAGCAGCAGCATGTGCACAGAGTCCCACCATCCCTCTGACACAGTTTGGGCCTCACTCCCAGACCAAAGGGTCAGGAGCCTTCGAAGCAGGGTATACCCCCATCATCCTCACCGACAGAGCACCCCAAGAGAGGCATCGTCATGAGCATCCAACAGCCTCTTCCTCCTCCTCTTCCTCCTCCCCAGCACCAACGCAGTACTGACCCGCCACGGTCCGGAGGAGAGGACGCGTTGGGCGCTGCCGGGCGCTGCCTGCTGTGCCAGAAGGGGTGCAGGCGTGGCGGCCACCCGCGCAGGCAGCTGCCTCTTGCTGTGGGCCAGGCAGGGCTGGGGCCGAGCCTGGCTCTAACTAGTCTGGTTTGTCAGCTTCTGGAGGCGGCTCAAATGCAGCAGCCCGGGGCAGGAAGCCATGCCCGCGCCAATCAGCTCCCGCCGGAGCCGGGGAGGAGCTGGGCCCACGGCCGCCTCTTCGCCTTGCCCAGCACAAAGGGAGCCACCTCCGTGGCCAGTGCTCGCCACACCTCTGCCCCTGGGCATGGCAGCATGGGCCCCTCCAGTGCAGCCCCCCGGCTCTGAGACCAGTACAGCCTCCCAACATCGCTCCTGTGCTCAGCCAGTGCAGCCCCCCAGCACAAGCCCTGAATTCCTCAGTGCAGTCTCCCCGCTCAGAGACCAGAACAGCCCCCCAGCACGGGCCCTGTGCTGCTCCAGCCCGGCCCCCTGTCTCCCAGGTCAGACCCTGTGCTGGGCCGTCCCTCCCTGCCATATCCCACAAGCAGTTTGCAGGGTTTGGAAGGAAGTATCCTGCCTGGATAGTGCCACACATTCGGGGATGGTGTCACCAGCATGACTGCCAAGCAGTAGCTCTGCACTGTCCCCCTGGCTGTCCCTGGGCCACGGGGACACTCAGTCCAGCCAGGGCTGCAAGTGCAAGAGCTCCTCAGGGCAAAAAAGAGGGGTGGGGAGCCCCAAAATCACCCTGTTCCCCCTCACGGTGGTACCACAGCTCGAGCAATGCCCTGGGGCTCTGCTCACCCCTGCAGGACCCCATGACTCGGAGCATGGGAGGGTGGCTGGGTCACAGATACAGTGTGGCACCACTGTCCCTTCCTGTCCCAGCCTGCTCCCAGGGACTGTCCCTGGCTGATTCATGCCCTGGGTCCTAATTGCTATTTACATGGTGGCACCCGGTTTGCTGAACTGGGGGAGGAAGGTGGTGGCACTGGTCCCACTGGGGCATTGGCAGGCCCAGGAGGGTGCACAACCCCAAGGCAGCAGGGAAAGGGCTGGAAGCGGCTCCCAGGATGGGGTGGAGGGATGCGCCAGAGCAGGTGCTCAGGGAAGGCAATAACTCAGCAGGAGCTGGCACACAGAGCTCAGACCTCAGCATTAAGCAGACTCAGGATGATGAACCGGCAGCAGAGACAGGGAGATCGAGGCTTCCTCCTGTGCCTGTCCCTGCTGGCCTTGGCCACTGGAGACAGGGGGAACAGGTCTGTCCAGGCAGCCTCCTCCTGCAGCAAACGCTGCTGACTAATGCCAGGGTGGAGAAACTCCCATGAACAGTTCACTTCCTCTGGGCCCTGCCTCAAACAGTGGCCACTGCCATTGCTGCGGCTCCAGCAATGCCCACCGGTGCTGCCCACCCTGCATGGAGAGCCCCGGGGCTGGAGCATCTGGGACAGCAGATCAGCCAGCAGCATCCCCCCAGAGACCCCTGACCTCTGCTCCAGCGGGGAGTGGGCACGGGGAGCCAAACACATCCCCCAGGAGACTGGCCCCCCCACCCACCCTAGCCCTGCTGCCATCAGGGAAGGGCTGGTTGGGTAAATCCACCCCCTTGGCCAGGCCCCTGCCCAGACTGGGGTAATCCCAGCCCAAGGAAGATGCCAGAGGCAGATCATTGTGCTGGCTCCTTTATTCAGGCAGTTTGTGGGGAAGGGGGAGGCAGGGAGCCAGGCTTAGGACCAGGTTTCAGACTGGAAGCGCTGGGACCGTTCCAGGGCTGTTAAATGCTCCTCTGCTTCCGAGGGTGACAGGCCACCCTCCAGCTGCAACACCGACTGCAGGGCCTCGGCCACCGCCACTGGCATCTGCTTGGCATTTCTGGGGGAGACAGCAGGGCCACAATGGAGAGAGAAAGGAAAACCAGGGCCAGCAGCCCCAGTGCTCTGGGATCAGGGGACAGCAGGGCAGTGGGAACCTGTCTCACCCTGCCACATGGGCTGCCTGGCATGGGATAAATGACAGGCTTGTCATCCTACCCCTCCCCCAAGAGCAGCCCCACTATCCACAGGGCTTCCCTGTGCAGGCATTTGCAGGAAGAGCTGTGGCTGCACTACCCAGACCCGGGGGAAGGAGCATCACAGCTCGGCAGCCTGAACTGCAGCTCCACGCGGCTCCATCTGCCAGCATCCTCATTAGAGGGACACAAGGAATATGCACAGAGTTGGAATTTATTGGTAGGAGGGCAGGGAACTGTCTTTTCATCTCAGGAATCACTCAAAGTCAAACATGTCTGATCCTGAGCTGGGTAAGACACTGCTGGGAAGGAGCTGCCGCTCCCGTCCTGCTGCTGCCTGCTCTCAGGAAATCCAAGATGATTGGTTTGATGGTGACATTTGGAACTGAAGCCAGTTCAAACCTCAAAATAAGAGAAATGCAGGAGAAAACACGAGCCCCTGTGCAAAAAATACCCAAATAGAATTCTACGCTTTCAAGCACAATTACTTCTTAGGGGAAATCAGAAATTCAGACTTTTTTTTCCTGGATAGAGTTTCACTTGATGAACTGCCTGTGTAACAAAAAAAACATCTAATAAAAAATTTCCCAGGCTGCTCCAATTGGCACGAGCATCTGGCAACGTCCTTGCTGTTTCCCAAGAACAAGGCAGAATTCTGACTTGCGTTTGAAGCTGATTAACATCCCAAAATACCCAGAAAGGAGGTCTTCTTTTTTTGGAAGAGTCGTATTGTTTCTGAGTCAGGCAGTGATATGCAAGTACAAGATAATGGAGCTGGGCTTTGTGATGGAAAACATGTCAAATAGCTATTTTTTTCAGAAAAAAGAGAGACATTTTCAAACTTTTTGCCCCTGGGCAAGACAAGCTGGGAATAATTCTGTAGCAGATACAGCCCTGGTTCCCCAGAGCTGGCCTGGCTGAAGACAGACATGCCCCAGGGACACTGCTCAGGGACACACAGCTCAGGACTCACTTTCTCTCAGTCTGGCTGAAACTCTGAATACTGTTTTTAGGGGGGAAAAGGCCACTTGCACCTTCCTGTCTGGCACCCCACAGGCAGTTCAGAGTCTGTGGGCCAGGAAAGGGCAGGGTGATCCTGGTAGTCTTTCCACATGGTGTGGGCTGTTCAGGAGGGGAGGAACAGCCTTCAGTGGACACTTGTACAGGGAGGACAAGGATCCCACCTGCCTGATGGGGGCTGAGGGACACCCCATGGCCAGGGACAGCCCTCAGTCTCAGAGACACCCGACATCCAGAACACCATCCTCACGGCCACTCAAAATCCTGCCATGGGGACAGTTGTGCAAGCCCTGTTCTTTCCAAGACATTGATCCTCTTTTGGGAGCTCACAGGATACCTCCATCAGCACCATAAAGTAGGGAACAGGATCAAAAAGGAACAGTAAGAAAGGGGATGGAAGAAGGACCCAACAGCTGCCCAACAGTCTCAGCATTTGGGCTGTGGATGGTGGCACAACGCAAGTCCCAAGTGCACCAAACCTGAAGCCCAGATCGAAGGGCAGAAGTGCCCAGTTTGGGGTAAGGGCCCAGGAAGGCCCGCAGTGCAGCAGGGACTGGCAGCACAGGCAGCAGCACAGGCAGCAGTGACGGACGGCGTGGTGGGAGGCCTGGCCTCCACTTCCTGGACAGTAAACAATTATCTCCCTCTCCCAGGAATGCAGCAAGGCCAGTCGGGCCTAGAGGCACCAGGGAAGTTCCTGCTGTTGCACAGGACAGGCAGGAAGGAGCCTCCTGCAATTGCTGCTCCTGTGGACAGCAAGGCCTAGGTTTGCACAGCCCTTGCCAGGTCATGGGGTGCACCACAAACACCACCAGCAGCCTCTTGCCAGCTCAAGAGCCCAAAGCATTTCACAACCCTTGCCCTGGGCAATGGGGAGCAGCCTCCTCTCCTCCCTGGTGTGCAGGGAGCCGTGAGGGCAGGCAGGTCAAGGGCTCTGCCCAGGAAAAGGGGCACAGAGCTCAGAGCTCTGCCAACGCTCTGCCTCCAAAGACCAAACCCCACCTTTGGCCAGCAGTTCAAGAGGTCAAACCAGCCCAAGACAACCACCTGGAGAATGACTGTGCTGTCAAAGCAGACTGGCTGTGGTACAACATAGCTTGTCCCTGCCCCGGGAGGCAGTTTTGGGTGTGAAGAGCCAGACAGAATGTGCCAGGGGCCCCAAAGCTGTTGCTCTGGAGCCTTGGTATATTATGCTTTCAAAGCCTTCTGCCCACATGAGTGGCCACGGGCACCACAGAACCCTTTTCTCCAGTTTCAGGTGAGAAATGACCCTCTGAGCCCAGGGCTTACAGAGCAGGACAGAGGGAAAGGAGGAATGAGCTGTCCCTCTGCAGCAGTCACTGCAGCCCCCAGGGCCCTGTCGAGATACAGGGTGTGCTCACTCCAGGGGCTGAGCCCAGGGAATGTCTCCAAGCAGGTGGAGAAGCAGCAACACGCAGCTCCGCTCCCCCAGTCCCTGTGCAGAGACCCCTCACTCACCCAGCCAGGTAGACATGAGCATTCCCACTGCTCAGCAGCTCCCACACCAGCCTCCGGTTCTCCTGGATGCGGTGCTGAACATAAACCTTCTCCTCCTGTGGGTAAACAGGGCACTGAGCCCGCCAGCACTGGCAGAGGCCACAGCTCCTGCTCTCAGGACTGTTCTCAGGGGCTGTTTGCAAGGGCTCAGGACAGCACAGCACCCCAGAGCAGGGGCACTGGGAAAAGCAGTGGGATCAATGACCACACAGGGAAGGGGAACCCCACATCTGATGTCAGTGCATTGAGATGGGCTGCAGGAAAATCGGTGCAGCAGCAGGAGCTTCAGTGTGGACAAAGTAGCCCTCCCAACTTTTTGGGTGTCCCCTGGCCAGGATCCTGAGGTGGGCAGGCCCCATGAGGATTTCCTTCCTGCCCTCTCCCCTTTTCTCCCAGCACAGGCAGAGGAGGCTCTGTGGCCTCCCTGTGCCAAATGTGCTGCAGGACAGGGACCCTTCCCCACACCCCTGGCTGATGGAGACCTGAAACAGCTTGGAAGGGCAGAAAGCTCGGAGGGATGGCCTTGGTCCCATTCCCTGCCTCTCCACTGCACTTAGGGACTGGCTTTTGGCACAGTACAGCCCAACAAAGGAGAGCTCCCAAAGGGTTAATCCACAAGACTTCAAGAATCCCAGCAACTGCCTAAGGCCCTGGCTCCTGCCCAAGAGAACAGCATTGCTCATGTGCCTGAACTCACTGCTGGCCCAGAGGGCTCCAGTGACAAAGGTGACACTGTGATGAAGGCCAGGTCCTGTGCTGGGCATCCCACTACGCCAGGTTCTGCACAGCAGTGAGCTGAGCCACAGCCCCCTCCCCACACCCCCTCCCCATGGCCAGCCCCAAAGCCAGCACGGCTCTCGCTGTGGCTCAGGACCCTGTGTGCTGCAGGCTGGAGGTGTGTGAGGGAACAACCCCGAGCAGCACCAGCCCTGGCTGTCACAGGAGCAGCAGGTCCCACAGCCCCAGTGGCTGATTGCACTGGAGTGCCAGGTCGACCTGGGCACGGCTCCACAGCTCTGACCAGCGATGCCCACCACGAGCACCTCAGCTCAGCCTCACATTATTAACAGTAATGAGCTGAGTGAGGCCCTGCCAGCCAGGCTGGGGCTCTCAGGGGGTCATTTAAGGACCTGCAACTGCCCAGAAACCAGTGACAAACTGGGGTCACAGTGTCTCAGCTAAACCCTGGGGCATCCTGCTCAGAGTTAGTGGCAGCCACGTTAGGCTGGGATCAGTCTGCACTGGGATGTGACAGGAGGTCACTGCAAAGGGCACCTTAAGAGAAGAGAGAAATCCTGCTCAGCTAAGGAGCATCCCAGCCCCTGCCAGGCTCTTTGACAACAAAGTTTTGGATGAGTTAAGGGCTGTGGTATCTTCTGAAGCCCAAGGTACAACAGCTCAACGCAGCTCATCCCATCTGGCTGTGCTCCCGCTCACCTCCCGGCACGACTCGGGGAAGGAGACTCTCAGGACAAAGTGCTTTGGCCTGTGGAGCAGGCAGGGACTCCCATGGGAGCCCCATCCCTCCAGAGTCTGTGAGGGCAGGAGGTGGCTCTGGTAGCTCTCCAGAACCTGGGAGCAGCAGGTCCCCCCTTCACTGGTAATCCAACAACCCTCTGCAGTGCTGCTCCTGTTCATCACAGACTTGGAAAGCCTTCACAGAAGCATCCAGCTCATGCCTTACAAGTGAGTGGATAAAAGATGCTGGATTCATGCCAACACATGCACACAGCCAGAAGAAAGGGCTGGTGCAGCTGAGCTACTGAAAGATCCACATTCCTTTTTTATCAGACCTCTGTTCCAAAGCCAGGCTGAGCTTTCGGTGCCATCAAGGGATAGGGCAAGGTAGTGAAACAGAACCCCAGCTCAGGGAGTCTGTCTGGCAGCATAAAAAGCCCTGCAGCCCTGAGGGGGGATGTGAGCTGCTCACCAGAGACACTGTTTAGGAAACCAGGGAGCAAAGTGAGGGGCTGAGTTGTGCAGGTGCTTGTAGCTACAGGGAACTTTCTCCTGTATGGCTGAGACCTGGGGAGAGCTGGCACAGAGGCCAAGCTCCCTGGGCTCAGCCACTGCTCAGAGGGACACAGTGAGAAGGGTGGTACTTAACCAAGGGAAGTTATTGCCTGGTAACCCCCCGAGAGGCTTGGGAGCCTTTTATCACTCACGTGGTCCAGCCAAGCAAAGCTGGCTAATGCCTTATCTGCTCCAGTGCTCTCCAGCCCCGTCCCAGCAGCCTTTCCAGGCACACACGTCCCAGCAGGGCCCCGGCACTGCAGAGCTGGGGGGCAAATGCCATCCAGCACCGAAGTGTGTGGGGGAGTGAGGTGACACTGTGCCACCCCACCAGATTCCTCACAGGCCATGCCAACAGCTACAGGGGACAGACGCATTGACAGTCTCACCACTGCTGGCTGAGATGCTTCTGTATCTACCCTCCTCCTCTGGGAACTAACCTGGTCCCTGGAGAAGGCTGTGAAGAGTGTCAGGAAGCCCTTTGCCACCAGCTCTTCCCACTCCACCTGGCAGTAGAAGTCCTTGGATTTCTGTCGACAGCCAAAGAAGAGGCAGTTCCCTGCAGAGGGCAGAGCACAGGGCTGTGCTGGGAGGACCAAATGCCCTGTGAGTGCTGGGCACTGCTGGTGCCCACAGGACCTGGGGCTGAGACCAGAGGCTCCCACCTTGCTGCTGCACATGGCTGGCAGCCCTGGCCTGGAAGAGCCAGGAGCCACGTGAGCACTAAGTCAAGTGACCTGTGGCAATCAGAGACCCCTGTGTACTGGAAAAGCAGGAGGTGGGGGGCAGGTATGGCACAAAAAGTGTCCCCCAGGGCTGCTCGTTCTCCCCCACCAGCCTCAGCTTCCTGCTGAGACTCATGGCTGAGCTGGGGGAATGAGAATGGGACAAGGGCAGAGGCACAACTCCTTGTGCAGGAGCAGATGAGCTCAGTAACCCAACTTCACTCTCAGAGAGCCAAGGAAGCCTCTGCAGAGCCCTACCCAGACCCAAGGAGCTGGCCTGCAGCACAGCCTGTGAATAACCACAGAAGGCTGCACACACAGGCTCTGGTCCTCACCTGCCCCTGAGCCCAGCTTGCTTCCACTCAAACACAGCAAACCCTGCCCCCATCCAAACCCTCATGAGCTCCCAGTCCCTCCTTGCTGTCTGCTGGCACAGACCTCTCTGCAGCAAGGGGCACACCAAATCCCTCCCAGGACCACCCCTCACCTCTACGTCCCTGTGCCACCCGCTCCTGTATCGCTGCTCGGAAAGGTGCCACCCCTGTGCCAGGGCCAATCATGATCACGGGGGTGGCAGGGTCAGCTGGGAACTTCATTCCTCCTTTCTTCACCCAAAGAGGCACTCGGACATCACCTGCAAACGAACAGACTGATAGCATCACCCCACCACCCCTGCCCCTGGCACAGCCTGCAGAGGGTGAGCCAGGCATCCAGCTCTTCCAGGACACTCCAAAGACATGAACAGCACCTGGCTCACCACCCCAAGCACCAAGGGCACACTCTGTGTGTGTGAAAAGTGCTTCAGCTGTCTCAGCACCTCCTCTGCAAGAACCGGAGTGAACCCCAGAGCAAGGCAAGAGCCCCTCAGCACCCGGGCTGTGGGACAGCCTTCTCCTCACACAGCCTGTGCCAGGCAGCACAGCGGGGAAGGCAAGCAGAGACCCCAACCTGGCTGGGTGGAGGGGAGCACACACTTAACTCATCTGGGTGAAGAGCCCCATGGAGGTACTCTGAGAAGCCCCTGTCTTGCCCTGAAGTCATACAGTCTCTAACACTCTGCAACTGGGGGACCCCATGAGCTTGTCACATTTGCGTGGGGACCCACTGGAGGTGGTTTGTGGTTAGAGCAGATGAGCAGCACACACAGGCTTTGCAGGACGGGGTGGATGTGCTCAAAGGAAAGACCAGCCTTTCCAGAGCTGGGGCTATGGGGCTGGAGGTGTCCAGCAGTCAGAATACCAGCTCCAGAACACCAAGAGCAGCCCTCAGGGGGACAGCAGGGCACACTGGGGAGCAGGAGCGTCAAGCAGCTGGGAGAAAACCAGGAGCTCAGGGAAGCTGGAGGAGCACACCGTACTCTGAAGAGGATGAGAGCAGCGAGGAAGAACAGCTACCTGTGAGTTCAGCTCATCCTGCCAAGCCAGTGTGCTCCAGCCAGGGCCCAGGCAGCTCCAGCACGCGGCCAGCACACACACAGCTCCACCAAGGTCCCAAGAGATCACTGCTGGGTGCTGTGACAAGCACACCAAGTCCAAGCAATTACCTTGTTCTGGACTGAGAGAAGCCAGCCAGGTAGAGCAGAGCCCACGGCGGGGTTTGCTGAGCCGTGTCTTGTACTGCACCACTGCCATGAGGATCTGGATCCTGTCAGGGTGAGCCTGTGTCCAGACAGGAGCCATGAGAAATGAGGAGATACCCAGTACAGCTTCACAGGAAGGGCCCAGCACCTCCTCCAGGGACAAAACCTGTGCCCAGCTCCTGCCAGGGTGCCTGCAACACTCAGCCTAGCCCAAAACACCCACTTAGAATGTGGCTTGCCCAAAACCTTTCCAATGTTTTTTCCCAGAGCAGCACTGCTGCAGGAATGCTCTGCACAGTTGTCAACAGTGACAGAGACTGTCCAAGCCAAGGGGCCCCCATGGAGGACAAATCCAGCCGTGCATTGGGCTGATGTCTGCCAGCACCGGGGCCGAGGCCCACTGCCACCTCCCGGCAGCACAGGGAGCAGCACTCCTGCTTCCCAGGGCCACCGGGGCACTCCCGGCCTTCGCAGCACCACCTCCCCCTGCTCCCAGTGACAAGGACACCAGACTTCTGAGGAGCAGTGGGACAGCACCTATTGGGCTGCAGGACAGCAAGTGCCCTACTCTGGAGGCTGGCACAGCCCTGAGTTTGCACCCAGCAGGTCAGGCTGCTGCGGACTCACCACAGAGCAGGGGTTTGGGTGGGCTGTGGGTGTTTAGGGCCTGGGAGTAGAGCCTAAACACCCAAGGCATGCACAGCATGAACAGCCAGCCCAGGCCCTGCCATACCCCCAGCTCAGAGCCTGACACGAGACCAAAAGGGCTGAGATCTTACCAGCACGGAGGAGGCGATGGAGAAGGCGCGGGGTCTGATGCGAGGGATGAGGTCCAGCAGGTAATCGGCTGGAATGGCACACGTGGTGTGAGGGAAATCCCACAGGGCCTGCAAAGCCAAGAGGGGTGAGGCCTGCTGCACCCCAGAAGACAACCTGCATCCCCCCAGAAGGCAGCCTGCCTGTTCTCAGTTGTGCCAGAAGCTGTCCCACATGGCTGTGCCACACTGCCCTCAACCAAAGGCACCCCACCGGGCACCTCTGAGCACCAACCACCCTACTGTGTTTATTGCCCTCTGCCTCCCAGGCTGCAGCACAGAGCCCACCTCAGAGCCCAGAAGGACCCAGAGCTGGTCTTAACTGCCAGTGGAAATCCTCAGGCACTTCAGAAAGTGGGTAAAGTAGATTAAATCCCCCAGACATGAAATTTTGGCTGATCATCTGCCTGGGTGCTTTCTGCCATGGCACAGCCCTCATGGAGCAGGTGTGCCCTGCAGCCCAGCCTCACCTCCAGCGTGGTCCTGCGGGGCCGGTTGCAGTAGCTGTACAGCTCCTCCTGGCCCTGAGCAGAGCTGAACTCCTGCAGCTTCTCCCGCTCCAGCTCGTTGGTGGAGAAGTAGGACAGGAGCTCAAAGAAGGAGCGCCGTGGCACGCAGGAGATGTCCAGGTAGTGGGTGACCAGGTGCCGGATGGTGCAGGGCTGTGGCAAGAGGGGAGGGAGGGATGTGCCTGCAACGCAAGGCAGCAGGGAGAGCTCAGGGCCAGCCCCGGGGCCAGATGCCTGGCACTGCCTGTCCCCACACCAGGGCAGTCCTGCTGCCTGTGGGCGCCCACACACAGCACCAACGTGCCAGTGCAGCCAACTTCAGCTCCCACTGCTCCCACCATGGGCCCCACTCCCTCCTGCTCTCCCCAGTTTGCTTTTCGAGCCCACAGGTTTGGCAACAGAGGAATTCAGTGGTGTTCAGCTGTCTCTTGCTTTTGGGAAGTGCTTTGGGATAATGCCTTATCCATATGGCTCCCACCCATCCTGCACGCAATGCAGTGGAAATAACCAGTAGTGTCCTATGTGTCAGCCTGTCCTTGTTTCCTTTGTACATCCCAGGGGTGTGAGGAGCAGCCTAAATTTCTCTTGGGTTTGCCTGCCAGGCAAAAATACCAGCACGGACACACACAGGAAAGATGGAGGGGGAATAGGTGCTCAAGAGCCAGGAAAGAAAACTGTCCCAATTCCATGGAGACTGCAGAGCCACCAAGGGCTCTCAGGGGCCTCCAAGGGGTTTCTCTGGTTGTTGGAGCTGATTTGTGGCTGCAGAAGCACCTGCAGGAGGTCCCTGGGGTGAAAGTAGAGTGGGGAGACCTGCACTCCCCTCACAAGGAAGCACAGGTTTCCTGACCTGGGTCTGGGGCTGAGGAGGCTGCAGGATCCTCCCCACGCTGTGCTGGGCGCTGCCAAGGCACAAGGCCCAGGTGGAACCTGGCACTGCTGGATTCCTCCCACAGTCACAAACCCTGTGCACGATCCACACGATCACAGCACTGGGAGAGAAGGACAGTCCCCATACTGCCAGACAGGCAGGTGTCCTGTATCCATCTGACACTCCCAACTCCATGAACCAGGTCTACAGCAAAGGAAGAGCAGAGCTGCAGGCTAGGCCAGAGCTCAGGGGCTGCCCTGTCCTGAGGGACAGGGAGGGAAAAGAGCAGTGGGCAAGACCTACCAGGCTCCATGGGCTTCAGCACAAAGCGCTTGTCTGGATCCAGGCGCAGGAGCTGGCAGAACTGCTGCACGTCCTCAGGGCAGTTCTGCGGCTGGATCATCACCACGTCCCCTGCACTGAACCTGTGGATGCAGCAGGAGCTGCTGAGCACAGCCCCGGGGGCAGAGCTACGGGCAAGAGCCACGGGGCACAGCCACGGGGCACAGCCACAGCCATGGCCCTTCCACCCCGACCAGCAACCACACCGGGGGAGGCAAATTCCCAGTGTCACCAACATGCTCTCTAACTGACAGGCAAGGAGAACTGGTCCATGGGCGGGACCCCCACTGCCACACACCCCTGACTCTGTCATGGAGGGGGACCATGCAGCAAGGACCACGTCTCCAGGGCTGCAACCCTCCATATTAGTGGAGACAGGGAGTGGTAGAGGGGGGCAGGCTACAGGACACCTGGTCCCACAGGACAAAGCTTGGGGGAGTCAGGAAAATGCTCACGTGATCCCCGAGCCTGTGATGTCGAACTCGATGAGCCGGACATCCTGGAAGTGGGAGTGTGCCGTGACCCGCTGGTTGGACACCAGGGGGGCAGCGAAGGGATGGAGCTCGGAGGGAACAGCTCTGGGCGCTGTCAGCTGGAGAAGGTCACCCTCAGGGGGTGGAGAGTCCTCAGGCAGGTAGTGCAGGGTGTATTTTGGGGGCAGGCTGTTGGGAGGAGAGCAATGAAGTGGTTACTCCATGCCACAGCTCCTCTGCTGCTCCAAGGCGAGGCCTGGAGTCTCCCACTGCATCCACCACCCATCATCCCTGTCCCATGGAGTTGGCTTTTGTACGGGAATGCAATGCAGACTGCCAGGAGATTCCAAAGGCTCCAGAACAGGCAGAGGCAGGCTGGCTGGGCACAAACACTCTGCCAGGGACAGAGGTACATCAGGATGGCAAGATGGGCACAACCTGGCTGGGGCAGCTGACACACACCCGCGGGGGACAAGGGGACATGCCACCCAGAGAGAAATGGGCCACCAGTGGCCAAAGAACAAGGGACACCTGGGACACCAGTAGCTGGTCAAAGCAGAGCACATCTCCACTGTGGAGAACAGCCAAGGAAGTGTTGCACTGCACACCAGCCAGTCCCTGCAGGGGCCCACCCTGCCCACCCTCTGCACCCACCGTGTGTCTGGGCTGATGATCTCAAGGCCAGGAGGGAGAGGATACAAGGCGAGGATCTTGTCCCATAAAGCCACAAGCCACGGATCAACCACTGCATCCGGTCTGCAAGAGGGAAATTCGGGCTGCAGCATAACAACATCGTCCCTTAGGGCCCAAGCCCTGCTAGCCCTGCACCTGCCCAAGGCTGGGGCAGCCCTGCTCCCCTTGCACTGCACAGTCACCCCAGGCTGTTCCCTTCCAGCCTCAGGTCTGGGAGGAAACAGGTCTCAGACACTCTAAGCCCTCACTTGCTCTCTGGGGCCCAACCACTGACACCTGAACAGAACCACAAGTCCCCTGAGCATCACCTGTGGCCATCACCAATTCCCTGAGCCACACACAGAACTCTGCCCCATGCCAGGTGAGCACAGCTCAGGCTGCTGCAGGTACGTGGCTGTGTGACACAGCCATCACCTGCTCTGAACAGGACTGGGGCTGAGCCAGGAAATGCTGGCACATCCTGGTTGTCGTGGGACACCCCGGAGAAGGTGACGCAGGTCCTGGCACAGGAGGGTTATGAGCAGAGATCAGCACGTTCATAGAGCTGCTGGAGCAGCGCCGTGGTGGAAGCAGCACACTGCTATTCCCCAGGACAGAGCTGTAGTGCACCCTGGGGCTCTCCCCTGCCACACCTCCCCTGGGCTCTTACCCCAGATCATGCTGGTCGTCTCCCAAGGCCACGGGCAGCAGCGGGTTGCCCCCGAGCTGTAGCACCCGTTTGTGCAGCTTCTTTGCAACAAAATTAAACCTGAGCAGAGAATAACACATCTGTGAAGGCAGGGCTGCTCCAGCAGCACAGCAGGCACTGCCCACAGAAGCCAGCACCTGCTGCCAGGGCCACTGGAGCAGCACAGAGGCAGCACCACAACCTGGCCTGTGCCCTGTCCACTCTGTGCCCCAACCTGGGGCAGCTCACAGAAGCAGCTGGCTGCCCCTTGCTGGGCCTCACAGGCTGTGCCCAGCTCCCAGAAGGGACTTATGGATGTCCAGCTTCCCTTCACAGACACTACACTTCCTTCACTCCAGCCCCTCACTGCCCCATGGAGCTCAGGCACACCTACCCGTCCCACTACAGCTCCTTCAGGCACAAGGACAATCTTTTGGGATAGAACTGGTACCAGCAGGGCTGGCTGCCACCTGTGTTTGATGTCTCCTGTTGCCTTGGCCCACTGGCAAGTGGTACAGCCTGTGCTGTGGTACAAAGTTGCTTCCCTGCAGTTCAGATGGAAAACTGAAGGGCTGCAATAAATGTCTGACCCCCTGCAGCAAACCACCTGCTTGGAGAGGCTTGGGGGGAAGAAATGGGCAGAAATCTAATTCCTGGGATCTGGGAGGGACACAGGCTGGTAGGGCAAGGATTTTTAAGGCTGCTGGGAATTACATTTCATCTGGAGTCAGCCTCTGTCTCCCCCCATCCCCTTTGTTCTCCAGCCACTCTGGTCCCTCCTGCAGCCAGAGCCGTGAGGAGCAGCTGTCCAGGAGCGGCAGAGCTGCTTACTTGGGGTAGGAGGAGTCGCCAAGGCCCAGCACGGCGTAGTCCAGCTGGCACAGGGACCCGGGCGGCAGGTTCTTCCGGAACAGAAACCGCCAGAACATCTGCGGAGGACACAGCTGGGGAGTCCTGCTGCAGCCCAGGCAGCCCGCCCTGCCTGCCAGCCCCCAGATCCCTGCTCTGCCGGCCCCCAGATCCCTGCTCTGCCGGCCCCCAGATCCCTGCTCTGCCCCTCATCCTGAACCCCAACAGAGTGAGGAGCACGGCTTTCTGCAGAGGTGGCCTCTGAAAGCCCCCTCACCAGCTCCCTGCCTGCACCCACAAGGGGTGACTGCTGCTCCCCTCTCCAAAAACAATCACTGCTCAACCCGATTCTAGAGAGAATTCCCTGGATCAGGAACATAAACACAACATGGATAGGAATATGTCCTACCTTCATGTTATCAGGTGGGTCTCCCTGGCCAGTGGTTGCACACACAAACACCACCAGTGGCTCATGGATGAGGTTGGCCTGTGGGCACAGACATGGAAAGGCATGTCCAGGTCAGCAGCCTACAAACTGCTCTGGGAGAGCTGGGGTGTTCACCTGGAGAAGAAAAGGCTCCAGGGAGACCTGAGAGCCCCTGCCAGGGCCTAAAGAGGCTCCAGAAGAGCTGGAGAGGGACTGGGGACAAGGGATGGAGGGACAGCACAAAGGGGAATGGCTTCCCACTGCCAGAGGTCAGGGTTAGATGGGATATTGGGAAGGAATTGTTGTCTGTGAGGGTGGGGAGGCCCTGGCACAGGTTGCACAGAGCAGCTGTAGCTGCTCCATCCCTAGAAGTGTCCAAGGCCAGGTTGGACGGTGCTTGGAGCAACCTGGGCTAGTGGAAGGTGTCCCTGCCCATGGCAGGGCATGGAACTGGATGATCTTTAAGGTCCATCCCAACCCAAAGCCTTGTGTCATTCTACGAAACACGTGTCCTGGCTGTCCCCACATGGCTGCCCACACCACAGTGAGCTTCCAGACCGACCATACTTGGAATAAAACCCACAGCCCCAGGTGGCACAAGCTCCTCCACAGGCCCTGCAGCAGCACCTGCTGCCCACTCACTCCCTGCAGCACCAGCCCCTTCACCTGGCAGGGAACAGCTGAGTGTCTGTGACTCCATCCCAAGAGTCCCTGCTCCCTTTGCCCACCCTTTCAGCTGAGTTAAGCACAAGCTGCCCCCAGGGAGGGCACAGAGCCAGGCCCTGGTGACACACAGCAGATCACAGCAAGGGTGGAGGACGCCCAAGTGGCAGAAATGGGGCTGGTGGGGATGGAGCAGGAGCAGCGGTGCCCAGAGCTCCCTGTGTGTCCCTCTCACCAGGTCACAGCTGTCCAGGGCCTCCACCCTGCACTGCAGGTGCCGGCGCGTGGCCTCTCTCCCGATCCTCTCCGCCGTGTCTTGGGCCGTCCCAGTCTGGCTGCCAAAGAGAACGAGGAGTTTCCGTTCTGCCATCTGCAAAGACAAAGCAGAGCCACCACCCAGAGGGGAAAGGGGGCTGGGGGGCAGAGCTGGGCCTGCCCTGGGCCCAGCAGCACCAACCCCACCCAAAGGAGCACCAGGGACTGGGGGTTGAGGTGACATCCATGGGGCAGACACAGCAAACAGCACAGGGGTGTGAATAGCTGGGATCCAGCACTGGGATACAAGGCTCGTGGGCTCTCTTCCCACCCCTGCACAGCGCTGAGGGAGTAACGCCTGTCCTGGCCTGCAGGAGCAGCAGGGACACACTGTGCTCCTTGTGCCCACTGCCAGGACACGGAGGGAATAAAATGCACATCCTGGATGGTGTAACTGCCCTCATCCCCATAGGGCAAGTGCAGCCCTGGGATCAGCTGTTCCCCATTGCTGGTTTTAACTTTCCTGTCTGCCCTATGAATCCCCCTCCCTTGACGGGGCCTGGGGAAGAGCCTGGAGCTCAGAGACAGGGAAAGGTGTGACCACACACACACCGCTCTCAGCCACAACTGCAAAGGAGCAAGGCCCTGCGTGTGACATGGAATCCTGCAGGGAATCCAGCCCAGAAGGATGTCTGAGCTGCAAACGGCTGCTGTCACCGTGTACCCATAGAATGCTAACAATAAATTACATTATAATTATAAAAAACAAAATCACAGAATCACAGACTGGTCTGGGTTGGGAGGGAGCTTCACCTTCATCCTATTCCATCCCCTGCCATGGGCAGGGACATCTTCCACTAGCCCAGGTTGCTCCAAGCCCCGTCCAACCTGGCCTTGGACACTTCCAGGGATCCAGGGGCAGCCACAGCTGCTCTGTGCAACCTGTGCCAGGGCCTCCCCACCCTCACAGACAACAATTCCTTCCCAATATCCCATCTCACCCTGACCTCTGGCAGTGTGAATCCTTGTGCTGTCCCTCCATCCCTTGTCCCCAGTCCCTCTGCAGCTCTCCTGGAGCTCCTTCAGGCCCTGGCAGGGGCTCTCAGGTCTCCCTGGAGCCTTCTCTTCTCCAGGTGAACACCCCCAGCTCTCCCAGCCCTTCCCCAGGGCAGAGGGGCCGCAAGGATCGGGATCCTTGGGGATCCCCCGGCTCTTCGGACTCACCATGGACTGGTCCCATCCNGCGCCCCCTGTGACGCCATCGCCGCGCGCCGCCCGCGCCGGGCGGGCCGAGCCCCGGGCGGGTCGGGCCCGGTGCCCCCGGACAGGGCCGGTGCCGCTCGCCGGCCCCGCCCCGCGCCCCCCGGACCATGCTGTTCTCCCTGCGGGAGCTCGTGCAGTGGTTGGGCTTCGCCACGTTCGAGCTGCTGCTGCACGCGCTGGCCCTGCTCGCCTTTACGGTGCTGCTCGTGCTCAAGGTGGACGGCGCGGCCGCCGCGCTCTCCTGGTGGGTCGTGTTCGTGCCCTTCTTCGCCGCCGATGGGCTCAGCACCTACTTCACCACCATCGTGTCCGTGCGGCTGTTCCAGGACGGCGAGAAGCGCTTGGCGGTGCTGCGGCTCTTCTGGATCCTCACCATCCTCAGCCTCAAGTTCGTGTTCGAGATGCTGCTGTGCCAGAAGCTGGTGGAGCACACGCGGGAGCTCTGGTACGGGCTCATCATGTCGCCCGTCTTCATCCTGCTCCAGCTGCTCATGATCCGGGCCTGCCGTGTGAACTGAGGGTCGCCGGGGGGACGGGCCGGGGCCTCGGGCTTCTCCCGGCGTTATCCCTGTGCAGAGGGCGGCGACAGGCTGTGACAGGCTGGTGACAGACTCGTCAGTGCCCCAGCTCGTTGCCGTGCCACAGAGCACCACGTTCCTCCAAAAGCTGCCCTTGTGCCGCGTTCCTGTTTCAGCCCCCCCAGCCCCCGTGTTGTCTTGCCCTGCGAGCGCTCCTGGGTGTGCCAGTTATTTTATTGGAAAATAAAAATGCATTGAAGGATTGGGGTTTATTTAAAACTTTTTCCACTCTGGTGAGAATTGCCTGGAGGGAGGGTGGGTGTTGTAGATCCCTTCGTACCCCCCAGACCTCTGCCCTGCCCTGCCCTGCCTGAGGCCACACTGCAGCAAAGCTCATTGATTTCCATCTGTCCCCTCACTTGCCTGAGCACTTCATCCCTTCAGTGCTCTGTCAGGGTTTTGTGGGGCCATGCTGTGAGCCAGAGAACACTGATATGTGTGTTTTTTAGCAGATGTTTTTTGATTTCCATTCCATATATATGGAAGTAGGGGGCTGGGGAGGACAGGGCAAAAGGCAGGAGCACGCACTGCTGATGCTGGTTGTGAGGTGTCACTGAACCCTGACTTTACTGTGAAACACTGTGCTCAGACCCCAGAGAGCAGGAAGAGGTCAGTATTCCTTGTGGAAGTGTGGATCAAGGTGTCAAATGCCAATGTCACAGGGAGGTCTCAGTGCCAGGGACACCCTGGCACCCCTGGTGTCCAGCTCCCACTGCAAGGGTGTTGGGAATGGCTGATGAGCCACTCACCCTCAGCCCAGCAGCCTGTGCTCCTTCCCACCTCGTGTGTCACTGACCTGTGTGTTCTGCTGATGTTCCCTCTGACAGAACATCTGGCAGCCAGGGCTGGAGGGGAAGCGTCCCTGGCCCAGCTCCGGCTCTGCCCCCCCAGTTTCCCCTCTCTCCCCTCTGCCCTGGGGTCTGTGCAGGTGGGATCAGGGACAGGAACTCCCCTATAAACAGCTGTGTCACTGCTCTGTCAGCTCAGAGCCCTGAGGGATGTATTGGTGGGGCTGATCTCCCCAGGAGATCCTCTGATGACAACGGGCCCCGTGGCTGCTCCTCTTCTCTCTGGAAAGCGGGTGGGAACTGAGGAGATTCCTGTCAGTGACAGAAGCTGTCCCTTGGTGCTGCTGCCGCCTCATCCTGCCTGTCATGGAACGGCCATGAGACGACCAGCAGCCCAGGCCCCAGGATCCATAAACTGACACATACTTAGCCCAGACTGGTCCACACTGGGGGTTAGATGTTCAGTGTGACCTGCTCCCACTAGCCTCTATTCAGGTGGCACCTGGCTCCATGCCCCCGGTGACTCCAGGTGGCCCATCCTGGGCTGGCTCCAGGCCACGGGTAGGTACAGGTCAGGAGCACCCCCTGCTTTTGCTCAGTCCTCCCTTGGTTGAGGGAGGGGATTGTCGTGCTCTGCTCTGGTGTGGGGCAGCCTCACCTCGAGTGCTGGGGGCAGTTTGGGCACCATAATATGAGAAAGATGTGAAGCTCTTAGAGATTGTCCAAAGGAGGGACACGAGGATGGGGAAGGGCCTTGGGGGGCCATACGAGGAGCAGCTGAGGTCACTTGGCTTGTTCAGCTTCGAGAAGAGGGGACTGAGGGGAGACTCGTTGGAGTTTGCAGCTCCCTCACGAGGGGCAGTGCAGGGGCAGCTCCGATCTCTGCTCTCTGTGAGCAGGGATAGGATCCATGGAATGGCCTGGAGCTGTGTCAGGGCAGGGTTAGTTTGGATCTTAGGATAAGCTTCTTCCCCCAGAGGGTGGTTGGCAGTGACCAGGCTCCCCAGGGCAGTGGGCACAGCCCCAAGGCTGACAGAGCTCCAGGAGAGAGTTTGGACAACGCTCTGAGGGACAGGGTGGGATTGTTGGGGTGTCTGTGCAGGGCCAGGAGCTGGGCTGGATGGTCCCTGTGGGTCCCTTCCAACTCAGGATGTTCTGTGATTCTATGATACTTGCACACCCTGAGGTGGCCCTGGGCCCTGGGTATAGGGACCTGCCTCACAGGAGCTCCTCGTCCTTCCCCTTGTTTTGTGGTTTACCAGGGCTCGGTGTCACCAAGGCCGAGCCTTAATGGCCCCAAGTGCTCAAGTCACTCCACTGGGAGCCGTTTGCTCACCTGGGCCAAGGATATGTCACCTGGGAGGAGGTGCCCGACTGCTCCTTGTCACCTCCACCTCACACCAGTGTGAGTTCACCCACACTCAATGTCCCTGTGACGTTGTTGAGCCCACAATGTGCCCGGTCACCCCAGTGCACAGGCCCCAGGCGTTCCATCCCCTGCCATCACAAGAGCTGTGCCAGAGCAGCCACAGGGGCACTGCTGTGGGGCTGGGGAGGGGAGGGCTGGGAGGGGGGCCATGAAGGTGGGAGGGGAGCACAGCTGGGGCTGGGGGGGTACAGTGTCTGCTGCCGGGGCTGAGGAACAGGAGCTGCAGCTGGTGGGGGACACAAAGAGGAGCAGGACAAGCAGCAAAGCTCTGAGTCAGGAGGGGACACTTCACTGAGTGGCCCCGGGGACCAATGGTGCCTTTGGTCACTCCCACAGCTTCCAACCACCAGCTAATTAATAAACTAAGGATGGGGCTCATCAAAACCAGAGAAGATCAAACAGATGAACACATCCCTCAGCCTCGCTGGGACGCTGCCCAGGAACGGGGATGTTTCCTGCTGCCCAACCCCGGCAGGACCATCAGCCCCAAACTAACACCAGCCCTGTCAGCGGGGCGTGGTGCCTGACATGGGGGCAGAGTGCCACATCCCCCCTGTGCCACCCAGCTCCTCTGCAAGCAGCTCTTACAGCATTTTGCAGCTGCCTTGGGGAAGAGCCAGCGGTCGACGTGTGCCACCTCTGCTCCTCCAAGGTAAGGCATTACCCTGCCAGGGCATCTGGGAACACAGGAGTGACACAATGGCACTTGGGGTGCTGCCTTGATGGGCGTGCCAGGGCAGGGGGGGATTGCTGTCAGCCAGGACCCGCCGTGTCCCCTGCCAGGACTCATGCCTGGTGCAGAGGGGTCTCCCACAGTGCTCAGGGCCACCAAGTCCTGCAACAAACCTTCCTGGGGCCTTTGCCCTGGCAGCCAGCAGTGTGCAGTTCTGGCACACCAGCCTGTGGCCACGCAGAACTCCTTCTGGGAGCATTGCCCTTGGAGAAATCCTGCTGGATCCTCCACCCGCTGACACAGCCTGAGGGGACAGACCCTGACACCCTGCCCAGTGCGTGCCATGGGGTCCCTGCCATTCCCTGGCATGAGGTCAGAGGGCCAAGGTGAGGGCCTTGGCTGCCTGTGCCAGGTCAGGCCTGCTGGGAAAACAGAGAGAGCCTGGCAGCCCTGCCAAGAATCACTCTGCCCTGCCAGTGGAGAGAGGAGCTGTAGGTCACCCCTGCCAGGGGTGCCCCACGGGTGCTCCCCTCGGAGCCATGGACCTGCCTGCAGGCCAGCTTTCCAGCTCTTCCTGAATCCTCCTAATTTAGCTTTGTTTTGTTTTGGTCTTTTGGGTAGGGGCTGTGTCTTACCTGTGTGTCTAGCATCATCTCAGCTTCTGGCTGCTGGAACGTTGGGACAAGCAGTCAGAGAGTTCTTGGAGAGCACCTTGGAAATGGAGAGATGAGTGTTTCATCTAGATTTGCCAAGGAACCAGGCTCCCACAGTCTGACACCCCTCACTGGTGTGTGACAGCCTTGCTGGAGAGGAAGGAGTGGCGAGGCCAGCAGCTGAGCCCCCAGAGAGGCCTTTGGGTGTCCTTGGCTAATGGCCAATGTGTGCCACAGCAAGTGTCACCCGGGTGCCCTGAGCTGCTGCAGCCCCCAGTTTTGGGGTAGCTGTTCCCAGGATTTCATCCATGATGGCAAGGCTGCAGATGAAAGTGCAGGTCCATGTTCAGTCACAGCTCTTGGAAAGATGTGAGAAGTGTGGAGCGAGTGCTGAAAGCCCAGAGGGGAGAACCAGGGCAGCGGGGCACGAGGAGGAGGAGGAGAAAAGGCTGAAGGAAGGGAGGCTCCCTGGAGCAGCTTCCCAGAAGCTTTACTGAGACTTTGATGAGAAAGGTGTTACAGAGGGGCACAGCCTGGTGACATGAGATACAGGGAGTGAGATGAGGTGGGACATCTGCTACTCACCCCCACCCCCGTGGGCAGGACAGCTGCCTCCACCATGGCGCCAGCTGCCCTTCTCCAGATCAGTTTGGGAGTTCAAAGCAGACCTCTCACATCCAGAGGTTTCATGGCCTCCTGCAAATACTCTCTGGTGTTTGCCAAGGGACAGACATCATCCTTTCACCTTCTGCCTTGTTTTCTTGTGGCCCCATTGGTTGTGTTGGAGGCAATCAATCATCACCAGAGCTTCTGCTCACCTCAGTCTCCTTCCCATGCTGTCCCCAGGCATTCACAATGACATTAGTGGAAAGGCAAATCGTGCCCTGAGGGTGCTTCACCCTGTTTTCCCTGTGCTCAGGAAGAAAAACCCTTCAGAGCCAGAGGAGAGCTCTCACCTGGGCCAGATCCCGGACACACCCTGACCTTGGTGCTCTTTCCCCCAGGCAACACAGCTGGTGAGGGAGTAAGAGCCTCACCCTCCCGGAGCATCCCCCTGCATCCCAGGGGACACGGAGCCCATCACAGCAGCGCTGGGCAGCACATCCCCCCCAGCAGGGAGCTGGTGCCCCTGCCCAGGCACCCTGCAGGGCTCAGCCACTGCCAGTGTCGAAATACTGGCATTGATATCAGTAACTGGGGGGCTCTCACAAGGAGGCAGGTGCTGTGCTGAGTCCCATCTGAGCACTGTGGGGGGTGGACCTGCTCCCAGACCCGGCCCTGCTGTGTTGTGGCTGTGCACAGGGCAGGGGAATGGACTGGGGTGCCCATGGGTGGCACAGGGTCTGGCTCCAGGCACAGGTCCCTGACCCACAGCACCCCCAGCTGGGAGGTGGCACCAGGACAGTCACAGTCAGGACAGTCAGGCCATGTTTAATCAGGATGCACACTGGAAAAGGCAGCTGGAAGGAGGGAAGATATGGTGTGTGCTATTTGCCAGCCAGGAACAGCAGGTGTGGGCACTCGAAAGGGAGCTTTAAATGGCCCCAGCTCCACCAGTTTTGCTGTAATCTGACTGGAAGGTAGGGCTGAAGCTGGTCCCTGCTGGGACAAGTCCCAGCAAGACCGAGGGTATGTCTGGAAGGGGGATGTGGGGCAGAAGCAAGTGGTGCAGCTCACTTGGAGACACGGGACATGCACTGAGGCACTGCCTGCACCTCCCACCCCCAGGAATGGGGTGAACTCACGGTGCAGAAATTGAGTGGTGGGGAAATGAGAGACTCCCTTTTGACCTGGGTCAGGGTGGTTTCCTTTCAGAAGGCACCAGGAAGACGTTAGTGATGGGGGTGATCTCATTTCACAAACACCAGTCATCCCAGTGACTGGCAGTGATGGCTGGGCTCGAGCCCCACTGAGTCCCTGCATCAGCCTGGCAACTCCCTTCTGGGTCTCAGAGTCACTTCAAAGGCCACAGACAAACAAATACATGTCAAAAGCAGATCAAACAGGGGTGTGTGTGTACTCTAGCCACCCTTCTCCTGCCTGTGGGTGTCTATCTGAAGTCAGAATGAGACATTTGGTCCCTTTCTTAATGACGAGCAAATAGCACATTTCACTCTCAATAGAGCACAGCCCTGAAGGCAAACAGGGCTGGGGCTGATGGGCCCCAGGGACCCAAGGGGAGCCGTGTGAGAACAGGTGCCCCTGGGGGCCAGGCCCCCCATGGCCCTTCCAGATCCTGCAGTGCTGGGACACCACATCACCCTGAGAGTCGGCGTTTCAGCAGAGACACCCCTTTGGGTGGGACCATCTGAAGAAAACTGAGGGCTGGGTGTATCACAGAGTGGGGGGGTGTTGTCACCCTGCCAGAGGCCAGCCAGGGCAGCATCACCTGGCAGAGGTGCAGGGCTGCACGTGGGGCTGGCGTGGGCAAGAGGGGGAGCAGCCCCTCAACAAAACTCTGGGACTGTTTCTTTACTACAAGGATCAGGAAAAGTCAAGTGAAGAGTTGTTCATCCCTTGTTTGGATTTGGAGCTGGAGGGTTTGGTCAGTTCTGGGTGCACTGGCAGTGCCACACAAGGACTGGGGCTGTTTGGTGCCTCTCTGTCCTGGGTGGAGATGAGACCTGCGTGCTCAGAACAGCCCTGTGCAGTCAACGGGGCTTTTCCAGAGCAGGGAAGGTATGGACACTCATCCACCCCTTCCACTGAATCTGTGTGAATCCAAAGGTCATGTGTTACGTGGAGATGGGAACGCAGGAGTGGTGGCACCTTCTGGGCTCCAGACATCCACGCCACCAGTCCAGGAGCCACCCCAAAGGAGATTGCCATGGGTATGTTGAAATGAAGTGCCGTGAGCCTGTAAAGACTGTATTGACACACCATCATATCACAAAATGAGAGTATATGTGGATTTTGTTCTTTCAGGAAAGAGTCAACTATGCTTTTCCAAAACTAGGGTGAGACTTATGGGAAATGTACTATGGGCATATCCCTAAGTCCCAAAGTAGGGATTTCTTGAAATGAAGTACCATGAGAAAGTTAAAAATTCACTGAAGTACAGGAGAGGACAAACAAAAGAACTTATGAAAGATGAGGGGATAACCAAACCTGCAGGAACTGAGAGCCGTGACCTGAGAAGCACAGAGCAGGAGGACACTATAAATCAAATTACAAAGCCAAAGACCAACTTTGTATGATCTCTATGCTCATTAGCATTGTAAAATCCCTGCCCACAGGCTGTGATCACCCCTTACTCACACAAGCCCCTTCCCCACAGAGCATGAGTAGTAAAATAAGTGTGCAAGGTATCCTTAAGTAGAAATGAGAGAATGCAAAGCCCATGGCTGCAGCTTCAGGTCATGACCTATAGGGAAATGGTGGTTTCTATTGATCTGAGTGTATAAAACTGGGCACCTGGCATGCTGAAGGTGTGCCAGCTCTGTGGAGTCCCCACCCAGCACCCATCTCTGCCTAGGTATGAAATAAAACCAACTCCATGTGTGGAGCAGCTTCTCGCACACAGGGTGAAAGAGCCCAGATTTGGGGCAAAAGGAAGAGGGACTGGCCTGGAGGTCTGGGACTGGCCAACAGCAGGGTCTGGCACAGCCCCCAGCTTGGTGAGGGACAGGGAGCACCCTGGGACTGCTGCACCCGATGTCACAGCGTGGCACTGCCAGAGCACACGGCCAGACCTCTGAAAGCACCGGGAAGGAGCTTGGGAAGGTCAGGTACAGTGGGGAAGGAGCTTGGGAAGGTCAGGTACAGTGGGGAAGGAGCTTGGGAAGGTCAGGTACAGTGGGGAAGGAGCTTGGGAAGGTCAGGTACAGTGAGGGCTCCCCAGCACAGCGTTTCGCCCCCGGCATTGCCCTGTGTGACTCAGCTCAGTCCAGGCAGCTGGAACTGGGTCTCTGCAGGAGATTGCCCTTGTGATAGCCCCGACAGCCTCTTATCAGGGGCTGAATCAGCAGGAAGCAGCTTGGCTGTGTGGCCCAGAGAGAGCAGATCTGCACTCCCCAGCCCTTCCGCTCCCAGGGCAGGGTGCTGGGATCTGTGTTGGGGTGGGACACCCTCCCTGAGGGATTCCCTGCCTGTGGGATTCCCTCCCCGTGGGATTCCCACCAGCCCTGCCTCCCTGCCCATGGGATACCCTGCCTGTGGGACACCCTGCCTGTGGGACACCCTGCCTGTGGGACACCCTGCCTGCCCTGCTGAGCCTCCAGCCTGCCCAGAGCAATGGGAGGCTCCTGGCAGAGCTGGGGATGTCCCCACTCCCTCAGCTCTCCTTGGGGCCTGTAGGACCCCCAGTCAGGAGCAGCACAAGGCTGGGTCACACACAGAGGAGGGNCTGTGGGACACCCTGCCTGCCCTGCTGAGCCTCCAGCCTGCCCAGAGCAATGGGAGGCTCCTGGCAGAGCTGGGGATGTCCCCACTCCCTCAGCTCTCCTTGGGGCCTGTAGGACCCCCAGTCAGGAGCAGCACAAGGCTGGGTCACACACAGAGGAGGGGTGACCACAGTCCCAGACGAGCTGTGAAAGTGTCATTTGGGCCTCTCCTGTGTCCCCTGGCAAAGTGCAGCCAGCCTTGCTGAGACCACCCTCATAGGGCCATCCTCCCCCTCTGATAGGATCTCATTCTAATAAGACTTATTATCGAGGCACCTACCACTCTATGTGAGATTCCAGGGCATTGGATACTGGAAAAATCACTCTCACCTCTTGCAGACCTCGTAGAGACTCATAACGGGAAGGTTAATGCTGGTGAAAGCAAAGAAAGAGCAGAAATGTGGGGATGGGGTTGTGACAGCACAGAGAGGCAGAGGGACAAGGGTTAAAAGGAGAGATGTGTCCTTCATGTGATTCCATTCAAATGAGCAGGAGGAGGGACTAATAGACTGAAGATAAGGAAGATGCCAAGCTGGGCCATGAGTACAACTGCAAGACAAAGGGGAGAACAGATATTCATTCGAGAGTTTTGCCTAAGGCTGATGATCTCTAGGAGAAAATAAAGGAGGAAAGATTTTCCAGCAGTATCCACTTCCAAAAGACATAAAAGCCAAGTCCAAGTGGGTTTGCTGCCCTCGAAGGAGCACAGAGCACCGCAAGGACTCTGCACCAGCCCTGCCAGATCCCACTGGGACACACATCTGGGTGTGGGGCCGGCAGTGCCACAGGTGAGCTGACCTCACTTACAGCTTGTAAAAGGCTACCAACCACTCCCCCCTCCCCTCCCCTCCCCCTGAGTGTTTTTGCAGTTTCCCCATGCTTTCCTCTGTTCCTTGCAGTGTTTCTCTTGTTCCTCTCAGACCTCATCCTTCCCAGTAGGAGAGAGCTGAGCAGGAGCAGGTGCAGGAGCAGGTGCAGGACATCGAAGATTGTCATGATCCCATCAGAGCTGTCCCAGGCAGCTGGGCAACCAATCCCTCTTTCCTTTACTCCTCCTATTTTATCCTAATATTGCTTTTCCTAGGAAAAGATCTGACTATCCACCAGGATTTCTGCGTGGCACAGCTTGAGACAGTGTCACCTTTTGGGGTGGATCTCACTGACAGCCTGTTCCCAGGTATCCAATCACCTTTCTCCCTTGTTTGGGTTCACAGGAGCCTTCACCTGAATGATGGCTAACAAGAAGCCCTTCACCAGTGCCATCATTGGGGCACTGGTGGCACTCTCCATCATCGCCCTTGTTCTCAGCCTGGTGAAGGTTGAAGATGTGACACTGCCACCCACGGTCAAGGTGAGCCCAAAAGAAGGTCCCTGAGCACCACCAGAGAGACCTGTCAGCTTGGGCAGGTTCTCAGAGACAGGAGTTCATCTTTGGGGGAAGGGGGGCCACTAGGAACAGTCTTACAGTAGAGGGTGGGTGTTTTGTTCCCACCTCAGGGTGCAGGAAGAAGAAACACAGCCTGGCCACCTCGAAGTCAGAGGGGGAACCTCCTCTGGAATGAGCCACCATGCCATGCACTTGCTGTGTTCGGAGACTACCTTGGGGCAGACAGGTAGGGCAGAGCCCTGACCTGCTCCCTCTGCTTTCCCAGGGCAGGGTGATAGAGCTCCACAGGCCCTTTGCTCCTGCCAGCTCCCACCAGCCTGTCCTGACCTGCTCACACCATTGCACGAGGATCGTGCCTCCCCCCGTCATCCCCTGCAGCTTGGCACCCCACCCTGGCTGCTGGAAGAGGGTTGCAGGGCTTTAGGATGAGGTGGAGGGCTTTATGGGGGCCAGGCAGGGGGCTCCTGGACTGGGCTGGTATGGCCCTGCCAGTCCCTGCCCAGGCTGGGTGCAGCCGTGGGGTTGCAGAGAGCACTGGAGTTGGTGAATTGCCGGCCCCAAGGTGGGGCCAGTGTAGACACAAAAGGTATGTGACCATGAAGGAAAATGAAAAAGCATGAGGAAACAATGAAGGAAATGTTTGTGTGAGCTGGCATTGCTGCACAGACCTCAGGAGAGGGAATGACAAAGTCCCTCAGCTGCTGTGAGAAATGCCTGTGCTGAGGTCACCACTCTGCTCTGCCACATTTGTGCCTCTGAGAGATGGGTTTTGGGGTATATTCTGGCCCCACCACCCTGGCAGGGCCATGGTGGGGTCAGGGGCAGGCTGCTGCTGCTCCTCCACTACCATGATGTCTTGGTTTTCCCCTCCAGTATGGGCTGGTGTTTGACGCGGGCTCATCCCACACCTCTCTGTTTGTCTACGAGTGGGACTCCGACAAGGAGAACGACACTGGTGTGGTCAGCCAGACCTTGTCCTGCCATGTCCAGGGTCAGTATCCCCCTGCCCTGGGCTCTGTGCTGCCTTGTGTGTTCGAGTGGTGGGTGAGATGACCTGGCCCTCCCTCTTGGGCAGCTCTGTCCATCGGGCTGGCACTGCAGGCACAGTGGGGAGCCCTGGCTGGAGGCAGGGTGTCCCTGACTCCTGGGCCTAGTGCCCACACATTGGGTGGGACTGAACACATGAATTTTCATTCCTCTACCTTAGAATGTCCCCAGCTGCTGTTCTGCCTGAGAAAGGTGTCACCCATAGAGCTGGGGACACTGCAGAAAGCATGGGAGATGTCGGGAATACATAGGAGAGGAAATAAACGTGGGTCAGTCAGGTCTCCAGGGGACCATGGAGAAACACCTCTGTTGCTGAGGCGACAGACCTCACTGCCCTGAGCCCTCCCTCGTCCCCTTCCCCAGCTGTTCCTATCAGCCTGTCCCAGCCTGACTCTCTTCCAGGTCCTGGCATATCAAGCTATGCCCACGATCCCCCTAAAGCCGGAGATTCCCTAAGGGAATGCCTGGATAAAGCCCTGAAGGTTGTTCCTGCTGCGAAACACAGGGATGTCCCAGCTTACCTCGGAGCAACAGCTGGCATGAGGCTCCTGAGGTACTGCTGTGGGGCACGGGGGTGACAGCAGTGACAGAGCTGCAAACAGCACTGCCAGGACACAGCGTCCTGCATGGGTCCAGGATCCCAGATCCCACACTGCCATGAGCAAGGGATGCGTGAATGGGGAGAAGGGGAAAAGCTTGAGATGCCACCAGGGGATGTGCCACCTGCCCAGGTGGATGGGTGCTGGTGGGGGAGCAGGAGTCAGAGGCAATGAGGTGCTGCAAGACCTGCCCTTACCTTTCACCAGCCCATATTAGCTCTCTTCAAATGTCAACCTTCATTTCATGGCTCTTGGTTTTATGGCTGCAGACATCCCACATTATTTCTGTGCCCTGGCAGTCAGACCCTGCCCCTGGGAAGGAGCTGGGCCACAGCCTGAAGGTTACTCGCTTCGGAGAGCGAGCACATGCCAACAGCCCCGAGATATCCTCCCCACTCAGAACTCTGAAACCAGGCTGGAACCTTCCCAAAACACCCCCTGGAGCTCAGCTACCAGCCCTGCCTTGCAGTCAGGGGGTGACATTCAAATCTGGGTCTTGCAGCACAAGCCCCTTTGGCCCCCAGCACTGTGATGATACTTGGGCAGGGAAGTGTGTCCTGGGAAACCTCTGTGTGACTGGGATCAAGCTGCACTGGAGAGATGAGGTTGCTCTTGCTCCTGGACGTGTGATGCCAAGCCTAGACAGCTGGGATTTACACCCTACGAGCAGCTTCATTTCCTTTCTCAAAGACTGCTTGTTGCAAGGGCTGGCAGTATGTGGAACTGTCAGATTTGGTCTGTAGCATAGCTTTTAGCTGGGTATGTGTCCTGACCTTTAAGTCCTTCCTAGGGAACAGAACAGTTCAGCAGCAGATCAAGTCCTGGCCGAAGTCACTAAAATCATGCGAGAGTACCCTGTGGATTTCAAAGGGGCCCGAATCCTTACGGGAGAGGAGGAGGGGGCTTATGGCTGGATCACCATCAACTACCTGCTGGACTCCTTCACTAAGGTGGGAGAAGAGTCAAACACCCATCCTCTGCTAATAAAGCTTCTCTGATTTTCTTGAAGCTCGCTTAGTGCAGGAGAGTTCAGGGTTAGAGGCTTTTGGGGATATCCCAGGGGAAGGAGGAACTTATCCTCTGGCTTGCCCACAGTGAATGGGGGAGAACTCAGGAATGGGGGTGTCTGTTAAGAGCTCAGGGCAATCTCCACACCGTGTGGACAGAAGGTCTCTCAGGGACAGTGAGGTTGGCTGCACAGCCCAGTGGGGACCGTTTGCTCCTGCTGGGCTTTGTCTCACTGCCATGGGAAGCTCCATCTCCCTGTGGCACTGGAAGACACCAGCTTCGGTTCAGTGAGCCAGTCTGAAGGCAGCTTGGATCACAACTCTGTCCCGCCACCCTCTATCCCAGCCCTGCCACAGCTCAGTGTGGTGCTGGCACAGTTGGGCTCCTGTCCGAGCTGTCAGAGACAGAAAATCCTTCCCCTTGCACCAGCCCTCTGCAGCCTGGGCCTTGGGAAGGGCAGGTCCCCAGGCCAGGTGCCCACCAGCATTCTGGTCTGGGGACTGGTGACTCAGAGCCAGGTGAGGCCACAGAATGTTGGCACATCCTGACCATCAGACAGTTCCAGCTCTCTGGTAAAGGACCAGGCTGGCTGGGCGGGGAGGTGGTGGGGCCTCACACACAGTAATAACCAAATACCTATTGAATTTATCAACAGAATCCTGTTGAGTTCAATGGGATGAGAATTCTGCTGAGAGCAAGTAAGCCCAGCCATGTACCACTCCTCTTCCTTTCCTGTCTCTCCTTGGCAGTTCTCTCCCAAAGCACACATGTGGCTTCGTCCAGAGGCAGCCAGCATTTTTGGGGCACTGGATCTTGGAGGAGCATCCACTCAAATCAGCTTTATGCCTGAAGATTCAGTGATAAACCAGAATGAAGCCTCCAAGTTCACCCTGTATGGATACAACTACAACATCTACACCCACAGCTACCTCTGCTATGGGCAGAACGAGATGCTGAAGCGGCTGGCGCAGGAATTAATTGCGGTGAGAGGGAACTGAGGGGTAACTGGCCTCTGGTCTCATGATGCCAACCACAGACTTGTTAATGCATAAAATAAGACCTGGCAAGGCTCTTCTAGAGAGGTATCAGCAAGGACTGAGAGCAAGTACAGGCTCCTTGGAGCATGGCAGGGCAAATGTGGAGAGGAGCATGGGAATTGTAGAATCATATCCCTGGAATGGACCTAAAGACCATTTTTGTTCCAACCCCCCTGCCATGGGCAGAGACACCTTCCACTAGCCCAGGTTATTCCAAGTCCCATCCAACCTGACTTGAACACTTCCATGGATGAGGGAAGTCAAAAGTACAGGTTGGGAGAGATCTTCTGGCTGCACACAGGGTGCACAAAAATGTGGGAGCAGGCTCTTCTCAGAGGTGCAAAGTACCAGGACAAGAGGCAACAGGCACAAGCTGGAACATCTGAGTTTCAAACCAAATGGAAAAGTTTGCCCCAATAAGAATGGTCAAATATCAGAATAGAACCCAGAAGTGTGTGGAGTTGCCATCCTTGGAGATACTCAGGCTGGGCCCAGGCTGGGACAAAGACAGCCAAACAAGACCAGGATTGAACAGCAGGAGGATCTTTCCCTGCTGAGGTGGGAGATGCCGGTGCCCATGGCCTGGGGGGGATGCTGGGTGAGTCCTGGCCCCGGCCTGCCTGCCAGGAGGGTCTGGAGGAGGCTGCAGCCTGTGTTTTGCTGTTCCCAGGAGTCGGCCCCCAGCACACGGGTCCATCACCCCTGCTACCCAAAAGGCTACAATGAAACGGTCCATCCTTCTTCCTTCCGCGCCAGCCCCTGCACCAACCGGAGCGACGCCCGCCTGCCCCTCGGTGACAGGACGGTGACCCTGGAGGGCAGGGGCAATGCCAGCGGGTGCCTGGCAGCCGTCAGGAAGCTGTTCAACTTCTCGGCGTGCGGCCAGAGCCGGGACTGCACCTTCGACGGCGTCTACCAGCCCCCGCTCCGAGGGCAGTTCATTGTAAGGCAGATCCGCCCTCCCGCCCCCAGGGCATGTCCCTGAGTGCTGTGGTGTCCCCGCGTGCTCCAGGGCACTGTCACCTCCCTGCGTGAACCGGGGCGTGGAGTTCTCACGTTAACACTGTCCCTGGACACGCCCAAGATTGCGCTGCCTGATTTTTCAGCCAAATCTCCCAGTGGGACCATGTTAATAATCACAGACCCCACAGAATGGTTTGGGTTGGAAAGGATCATCTCATTCCATGCCCCAACCCATTACATCAGGTTGGTCAGGGCCCTGTCCAGCCTGGCCTTGAACACTTCCAAGGATGTGTCAACAGAATAGGTGTTTGTCACAACCCAAGTTTTTGGTAAAAGCCCAGGAGCTCAGCCAGCAGCCCTCAGGAAAGGCTCTGCCTTTGCTGGCTGTCGCTTTGCTGTTGCCAGCACCTCCCAGCCCACCATCTGCTGGGGCAGGGACAGCACTGCCCTGGGACTACCCTGGGTGGGGCAAATCCTCTGAAGGACCAACCCCACCTCCTGATCCAGGGGATATGGGGGCAGCTGCCAGGGGTTCCCCACTGTAGCTCACCAGCATTTCTACCTCTTCCTTTCAGGCCTTCTCTGCCTTTTACTACAACTTCAAGTTCCTCAACCTGACGGAGGGGCAGCCGCTGGCCACAGCCAGGGAGGCCATCGAGCAGCTCTGCACAAGGAGCTGGGAAGATGTAAGTTCCCCATGACAGAGGCTGTGTGGGAGCTTCACAAGCAAAGGGGTTCTGGATGGGGGGAGAGGAACAGGGACAGGTCCAGGGAAAGGCTCCCCAGCTCTGAGCTGTGCCCTACACAGCTGAGCCATCCCTGAGCTCTGTGTGGAGCCGGGACTGTCCTGCATCCACTCAAGGGTGTTCATGCACCCTTGGGGAAAGGACAGCCAGGGCAGGTGAGGGCAGCACAGGAGCTTGGATTGGAGGCAGGGATGGGGATGGAGGTGGATCTGTGGCACGGGAGGATGGTGAGAGCAGAGACAGCTGCTGGCACCACTCTGGAGACAAGTCAAATCATAGAATCATATAATCCCAGACTGGTTTGGTTGGAAGGACCTTCAAGCTCATCTTGTTCCATCCCTCTGACATGAGCAGGGACACCTTCCACTAGCCCAGGTTGCTCCAAGCCCCGTCCAACCTGGCCTTGCACACTTCCAGGGATGGGGCAGCCACAGCTTCTCTGGGCAACAAATTGGGATGGATAAGACCCAGAGATGTGGCACCACCATGGGGCAGAGAGATGGGAGAGTCTGGGGCAGGAGGAGCTCCAATGTTTCTGTGTGGAATGTAAATCCTCTCCAAAGGAGTTGCCCTGTGTAGGCAGGTCCAAGTCTTTTTCTGGATGCTGGTGACTGCAGGGCCACTGCTGCTCGTGCAGCACTTGTCAGGGCATTGTCCCTGTACAGAAATTGCCTGTGAACAACTTCCCTTCACCCCCAAATGTTCCCCACCCCAGCTGTCTTCCAGCTACCGTAAAGAGGATCCCAAGCGACTGCCTAAATACTGTGCCAATGCCAACTACATCCTCACACTCCTCCTCGATGCCTACAAGTTCAACGAGACCAGCTGGAACAACATCTTCTTCCAGATGAAGGTGGGCAGCACTCCCAGCCCGTGGAGGGGAGCAGAGGTGGTGCTGGGGGAGGTCCAGCCCCTGTGTTGGGGTTCAGGGGGAGCCATGGTCCAGAGAACCCTGCCTGTCCCTATCCCTGTCCTGGTGTGGCACCAGTGTGGGGACAGCTGCTGCACCCTGTTTGGGCTGAGCAGGAGGTGGCCCGGAGATATCAGTGGCTTTCCCAGAGGGTGACACTCTCTTCCCTCTCTCCCTGGGCAGGCAGGGAGTGCTGACGTTGGCTGGACACTGGGGTACATGCTGAACCTCACCAACATGATCCCGGCGGAGGCTCCAACCAGGGTGAAGGGGCACGTGCCTTCTCTGTGGGCTGCAGCCATCACCTTCCTCATCCTCACCCTTGTCTTGGGGCTCACTGCCCTGCTCCTGCTCCTGTGGGTGTAGGAGCCTGGCTGTGCTTCGGAGCCCAGGAGGTATGAATTGTGCTGGGGCCCCTCTGCTCCTGCCTGCAGGACTGGCACCAAAGAACGGGGGTCTGGCCTTCCATGGGACTGGCCCCCAACATGCACACAGGCACTATGTGAGGTTTCCAGAGAAGCTCTGCTCCCATGGACACCTGATGGGATCAGCCTACAGAAGCCTCAGCCATGCCTGTCTGCCTTCTCACATTGCTGCCTGTTACAGATACAGCTCCATCCCACTGGAATGTGGGCCCATGAGAGCCAGCCTGGCTCTGGAAGAGCTCCCCAGTGCCACACTGTTGGTGCACAGCTGCAGGCATCTGGCGACAGTGTGCTCCGAGCTATTCCGGGTATGACCTCGGGCACCAACAGCCAGGCAGGTCCCTGCCAGCTGTGCCAGGCTCCTGACTTGTCTCCAGGTGTGCAGGCATGCAGGGCTCTGCAGGACCCCAGCTGGCTCTGCCGAGGGTCTGTCGCTTGGGCTTATGTGGAGACGGTCTTGGAGAGAAAAGGAAAACTGAGCATCCAAAGTCAGAAGCGCGGTCTGTGCCCCTCCAGAGGGGCCATCTCATCATCATGTCATCACATCTCACCATCTCATCATCTTCCTTTGTGTCTGGGGTAAAGGGATTGACGTTCCTGAGTGCCATAGCGGAGGCAACACTGTCCCACCAGCAGAAGGCCTGGGCTCTGTGGGTGTCAGGCTGAGACTCCAGCAGGCTGTGGGCCCTACCCTGCACGTAGCTCAGCTGGGCCCTGCCCACGGCTGTGCCCCTGCCTTTGCCTTTGGTTCTGCTTGTTTTTATCTGCCCTGTGGATGACTCACGTTGTCATTTGTGTTCCCACAGCGAGGTGCTGACCTTTGGTGTCCCTGTGGTGTCAGACACCTCAGAGCTCTTGTCACCCACATAAAGATCATAAAAGGCAGCACATGGGGAAATGTCTGTTCCTTTGCTCTCAAACGGTTATGATTTTATTGCTTCCATCTCCCAGGAGAGGGCAGGTGATGATGAAGGGAACTCAGGGGAGAGGCAACATTGCTCTGGTCTGTGGGAGACATCCCTGGAGCCATTGAGGTGTCTGCTGGACCTCGGAGAGGAGCCAGCAGGGCACGAGGACAGGCCTTTTTCTTCTGAGAGGAGGGTGTCTCACCTCACCCATCACTGGCTGTCAGTGGGACTCCCCAGAAATGTAGGGGGGGCCCTGGTAGCTGCCCCTGACATGTCCCAGCACCGCTCCCAAATCAGCCTGTGCTGGAAAGGGAGGATGAGCTGTGTGCCAGGCACAGGGCTGGGGTGCAGCTGGACCGGGGAGGAATCTTGCACAGGAGAGCAGAGGGCTGTGCCCTCCCCCACCTCATGGGGCTTCCCAGTCCTGGGCAGAGTCCAGGCTGGTGTCCCCCCACAGCCCCAGTGCCACGGCCCCTTGGGCTGGCAGACCCTCGCCCTGGGATGGGGCAGGACACGTCTGCCCCACACGGGGTATGTGCTGCGGGCTGCCACCAGCCCTGTGATGGCCCCACTGCTCTTCTCCCCGACTCCCCATCTGCAGCCACCCCACATCACTGTGGTTCCCAATGCCCCAGTGCTGAGCCCCTGCCCCACATGGCCATACCCTCCCTCCTGGAGCATCTCCAGCCAGCAGGGCAGGGAAAGGAACACCAGAGAGCACACAGCTACAGGATGTCTTACAGCATGTGCCAGTTCCAGCTCACCAGGCCAGGGCTCAGGGCCCCCCATGACATATCCATGGCCCCAGGGCACACGGGGGTGATCCCCTGGGCAGTAGCTCCTTGCACAGGTGTGGCAGTGGGACTTGGTGGCCTCAGCAGCCTCTGGAGCCGGTGCTGCTAGAGATGCTCATAGCCGGAGGAATTCCTCTGGAGGCACATGACTGTGAGCAGGCAGAAGGTGAGGATGAGCATGATGGCCAGTAAAACTGTGACTGCTATCCAGCTGTTTCTCTGGAGCACTATGACCCCTGGAGGAGGCTCCGAGGGAATCATGTTGGTGAGATTGAGCATGTAGCCCAGAGTCCAGCCCACATCCACATCAGCAACCTGCGCAGACAGAGGAGGAAGAGGAGTGTGAAAGGCTGCACAGTACCAGGCAAGCTGGAGATCTAGAGAAGACCTCTGCTGCTGCACCCCCAGGTCCTGCTCCACAGCCACTGTATCTGTGCCCACCTTGGGCTGCAGAGGCCCTGTTAGTGAGAGAAACTGGGGGAGAGCTTAAGGGGCCAGGCCAGATGTCCCAGCAGCTGCCTGATGTAGCTCTGTGTAGGGGCAGTGGGGCCATGCTGACCCGGTATCCCTTGTCCCCTGTCAGGCAGGGTGGGCACGAGCCATGTCATGGCCCAAAGTGTGGAAGCTGGGGGCTGCTGGGCACTCTCCTACCTGCTGGATGAAGTGGATGTTAAGCCATGTTTTCTGGTTGAATTTGTAGCCCTGCACGAGAAGGGTGAGGATGTAGGAGTTGACTGCGCAGGCATCACGGAGGTGGGTCCTGCTTGTGGTGGGGAACAACTTCTGCACCTGCAGCGGTGGGAGAACAGGAGTGGGCAGCCAGCAGGGAGCAGTGCTCAGTGTGCCCATGCTGGGGAACAGCCCCTCAGTGCAGCTGGGAGCAAAGACCAGGAGAGCAAGGAGGACCTGGGAGGCTACAGGCTGCTCTCCCATCTCTCTCCAGATCCAGAGACCTTTGTGCTCCTCCCAGCCCTCTCCAGCTGTCCCTAGCAGAGGATGGACTGTGGATGAGCTTTCAGGCTGCCCAGCACCCAGAAGAAATGTGGGCAGGGGGTGGCACCTCCAGGGCATGATCTCACCTTGTTCCAGCTCTTGGTGCAGAACTGCCTGATGGTGGCATTGACCGAGGCCAGGGACTGCCCTCCCGTCAGGTTCAGCAAGAGAAAGGCGCGATAATACCCCGAAAAAGCCTGCAGGTGTTTGAGACCAAAGGTGACGGGCTGGCGAAACACCTGAGTGACTGAAACCCCCCGGCCCCCCAGAGGGGTCCCTGTAAGGCAGCTGAGTGTCTGGGAGGGACCTGAGAATGTTCCCCACAACAACAGGGACTGCAGCAGGGACAGCAGAGGTCTGGAGCTCCCTGGCACGTGGGTGAACACCCTGCACATCTCCATATGCCAGGGACACCCCAGCTCCCAGGACTGGCACTATCCAGACTTCCCTACGGAGGTTTTCCTGGGGCTGTGGCCCAAAACCCAACTCCCCCCAACCACAGGGACGGAG
>VXAY01004595.1:0-12165 GCA_013399855.1 Oxyruncus cristatus
TTCTGTCTCATTAAACTGGGACACCAATACACCATACAAATGACTACAGTCAGGACTCCCTATACATTGCCTTCAATAAATGTTTTCCTACAGTCCCTACAGTCACACTGACCAGCAAAATAACAGAGAAAGTTCTCTGCCTACATCTTTCAGGAGGAAAACCTCCACACTATCTCCTGGGGAATCAGGTTTGTCTTCTTGTCAGATGGAATCCATACATGTAGCAAACACCATAAAACAGTAAAAATGCAGTTCATCAGCAGTGATATTATCTTCCTTTTCTTCATATGTCCATTTAACAAGGCATTTTGAATATCTTCCCCAGTGCCCTGACACATGCAATTCAGATTTGGAACATAACTGTGCACAGCAGTGTCTGAGTTTGCTCTATGGGCAGTGATTTGGGAGGGAACTGGGCAGCACAGCTGCTGCTCACTGCATATTTTTCCCACTTCTCTTGTTGCCCTGCCTGCTGTGGCTAATGCCCTGCCCATCTTCAACCCCTCACCAGGCAGTCAGGGAGTATGGAGGGTCAAGGTATGCTCTTACTACAGTGTGCTGGTTTTGGCTGAGGTAAAGTTGATTTTCTTCCCAGTGGCTGGTATGGGGCTGTGGTTTGGATTTGTGCTGAACACAGTGATGATAATACTGAGATGTTTTTGTTATTGCTGAGCAGGGCTTACACAGAGCCAAGGCCTTTTCTGCTTTTCATACTGCCACACTGGCAAGGGGGCTAGGGGTGCATGGGAGGTTGGGAGGAGACACAGCTGGGACAGGTGATCCAAACTGACCAAAGGGATATTCCAGTCCATATGACATCATGCTCAGTATGTAAAGCTGGGGGGATGTGGTGGGTTGACCTTGGCTGGACACCAGGTGCCCACCAAGCTGCTCTATCACTCCCCTTCCCAGCTGGACAGGGGAAAGAGAATAAAATGGAAAATGACTCATAAATTGAGATAAGGCAGTTTACTAAAGCAAAAGCGAAAGCTTGCATGCGCACAAGCAAAGAGGAAAATAACAAGGTTTATTCTCTACTTCCCATTAGCAAGAGATGTCCAGTCACTTCCCAGGAAGCAGGGCTTCAGCACACATAGCAGTTGCTCAGCAGGCAAACGTTGTAAATAACAAATGCCCCCCCTTCCTCCTCCTTCCCTTAGCTTTTATATCTGAGCTGACGACATATGGTGTGGAATATCGCTTTGATTAGTTTGGGTCAGTTGGCCTGGTTGTGTCCCCTCCCAGGATCTTGCCCTTNAATGAACTCCAGCTCAGCCACACCCAATACAGGGGAAGAAGGAGGAAGGGGGGGGACGTTTGAAGTAATGGCCCTTGTCTTTCCAAGTAACTGCTATGTGTCTGCTCTCCTGGAGATGGCTGAACACCTGCCTGCCCATGGGAAGCAGTGAATTAATTCCTTGGTTTGCTTTGCTTGTGTGTGCAGCTTTTGCTTTCCCTATTAAACTGTCTTTATCTCAACCCACGAGTTTTCTAGCTTTTACTCTTCTAATTCTCTCCCTGATCCCGCTGGTGGGGGAGTGAGCGAGCGGCTGCATGGTGCTTAGTTGCTGGCTGGAGTTAAACCATGACATACAGGCAAGTTAAAATAACATATGATTTGGCAGACTTAGGGAAAAAGAGCTTTTTGGATTTTTGAAATGTAATGGAGGTTGTGCCTTGCATTATAAATAAAATATGGAATTTCTAAATTCAGAGAAGCCTGTGTGATTTTTCTCTGTACAACTTCTAACAACAGCTTTTTAACTTGGCTGGGGGGTGTTTTAAATAGCAAATACATAGAAAATATTTTCTCTGTTATCAGTATTTCTCTATTCTTAAATTAATATTTTTTTCCTTAATTTGCATTTAGGCTGGACTCTTTGTGGCATCTCCTGTCTGCAGCGCTGGTGAGAGCTCTCAGTTGCGAACATAAGAAATTCCCCTCTGGTGTAACCCACTTGCAGAAAGAACATACAGAAGATTTTCCTTTTCTTTTTTAAACTGTGGCAGAGAAATTATTAACAAAGTTAAGTGTACACTGAAGACTGCATGGCCGAGGATGCTGGTATTTGAGTGGCAGAGGCCATACTCCAAACCTAGTGTGTGCCAAATAGCTGCCTGGAGGTCAAGAGCAGAGACTGTCCCCAGGGGCTGTGAGGTGGTGGCAGGGCCTGGCTCCACACCTTCCCAGTCCCCATGGGCCCCCAGCATGGTGGCTAAAAGCTTGGCACCAGTTGCTACAGCTGATTGACCTCATCATCTCCAGCCTGGCCCAAAAAAACAACACAAAAATCTTCTCCACATGCAGTAGTGCCAGCAGCAGGACCATGCCAGATGATCTGTATTTTCTCCTTCAAGGAGTGAGGAATCTGTGAGATAAGGCACAATTTGAAAAAGATTTAATCCCCTCTTCTGCAAAAAGGACACTTCTTTCAACAAACAAAACCAAGCTTAGCAAAATTTTTCTCTGTGTTCTGTTGGCATAGTAGAAATCCATGCAAGGCTGTGGAAAACTGAAATTTGGGACTTAATGGAACCCAGATGGAGCTGGTTAAATAAACATGACAACTCTTCAGTTTTGATGTGGGAAACAGCTTTAGATGTTATTTCTAAAATGACCAAAATGGAAGAAAAATACTGAAATTTACAGCATCAGCAGCTGAAAGCATAACTAAATTCTGGAGCATATATAATCTTCAAATTATTTTAATCAATAAAAACCATTCATTATCAAACACTAAACCATTAACCACTAAATGCATTATGCATTTTTTGTCATCAAAAAATAAATAAAAAATTTATAATTACTGAAAGGAATCCAAGGGGAAACCATTAATACTGCTCTCTTAATGCATATAGATTCATACTAGTCCTATACAGGAATTTCCTTTAAAACCTAGGCGGAATACAACTGGAGGTCAGCAATGTATGACAAGAGCTTATACATATGCTTAAGCACAAACTTGCTTGCTTTTTTTGAATTGCCTTAAATGAAGTGTTGAATTATTAGTGAAACAATTAACCTTAAAATAACATAATAGAGGAAAAATTTTATCTTATTTTAGGTCAATCAAAGAACCTTGACAAAGCACACATAAAAAAGCCAATGTGCTTGTGGAGTAAAGGTTAAAAGTTAAAGGAGAATAAGAATTACAGAGGAGACCCAGCTGCTGCTTCCCACATGAAACATGGTCACAATGCCCCACAAAGGAGGATGCAACAGAAAGGGGAGTGATGTGAAGGCACTGCAGCCCCCCTCCACAAACATCCTGCAGGAAGGAGAACATGGTGACACTTTGTTGTTCAAAGACCGTGCCATATCTGTCCACCAAAGAAGGTAGATGCCAAGGACATCTACCCATTTAAGTACTTATGACTAGAGTCACTCAAGGTCCACCTAAACCTTAAGAAATAATATAAAAGTAAGTTGGAAATGAGGAGAAATTGGAGGAAGATTTCCACCAAAACTGCTGGGATCGGCTCTCAGGCTGAATCTGGCTTCCCTTCCCCTGTTCACAGATGCCTATTGGGTAAGAAATTTATTCTATGCATGCTGATTACTGCTTTTGAGGACTAGAGCCTGCTTTTGCTCCATAATATGTTGGTAGATTGTTTTAGAGTTTGTGCTCGTGCTTGCTTTATAGTATAATTAGATTGCTTTAAATATGCTTTTGCAGCTAGACCCTATCATTGATGACCTACAAACCTTATTAACCTGCCACAGTTTGTATTAATAAAGACTGTTATACTTTAGACTGTTAGAGTGAGTCCTTTAAAAGGTGCTGACAGCTTGCCGGTGGCTGAATAACACCGTGGGAAGACCTGCTGAGGAGTCTCCCTTACACTGTTGCGTGGCAGCCTCCAAAAAAGGGCAGTTGAATTACCTCTGATCTTGTGAATTTGTCTGGTGAAGAGTCCCCCCCTTATGGGACACCTGACAGACTGGATCAGACATACATGGTTTCATTTTCCCTGGGACACTAACAGACAAAGAAATCTCTGAGGGTTGAGAAAACCTTCCCTCTCTAAGGGTCAGGCATATCCCCCTCTTTTACATGACAGTGCTGTATTTTAAAAAGTAACAATCATTTGTTCTAAAATGTCATTTTTAATTTGTTCAGTTTCTACTGAAGTTTGCAAGACTTAGTTTAGTAAATCTTAGAAAAAAAGTTGTTTGTACAACTTTGCAAACAGCATTACTAACAGTAACATACCACATTTCATCTCAAATTTTCGCAAAACACTTCTCCATAGCCTACAGCCCTTGTATTTGAATCTACAGGAGCAAAACTGAGCAGAGATTCATTGCTGCCAACGGTGCAAGAATCCACACAGGTTTTTAATGGTGAAAGGGGAGAGGAGGATAGGGTGAAGGAAGAGGGGAGAAGAGAGCAGCTCTTTATGTGCATCCCTGCTTGAAAACAAGGGTCTTGCTCAGAGATGCCTGAGTGGAGGACAAGGGCCTGTGGTAACCCCTAATGCCTCCCAGCCTGCAACTCTAACTGGTCTCACTCCAGACTGCACACCATGAACATCCCCCCTACTCCATCCTCACTAATCTATCCATTGTCCTCAGCACCTAATCCAGCACCTCCCAGCTCCCACTGTCACCCTTGCAGACTGTTGAGGCTGAGCAAGCCCCCTCTGGCCTAAGTACACCTGAAGAAACATATCCTGGTTTCTGAATTTAAAGATGTGAACACCAAGCATTGGTTTGGACATTCCAGTGAGCAAGATGTATTTCAAAACAAAAGCAGAACTATGGCAGCCCTAGAAAAGGCTAGCACACATTTTAGGAAAAAGAAATAGGAGTCACCTCCTAATGCATATTAGCTGAATACACATCTGGAATAGATTATTATTTTTCTTTTTTTTTTTTTTTTTTTTTATTTCCATGTCTACAGNNTTTTTATCTCCAGCTCTACAGATTCTGTAAAGACTTGCCCATACATTTAAACCTTCTGATCTGATGAAAAGACCTTCTGTCAGGAGATCATGTTCCAGTGATCAGGATTAGCTTTTGAACAGTGAAGAGGGCCTGGATCAAAGAGACTGCAAAAAGCTGTGCTACATCTATTTTTGTTCTTAAAGGTGGTGAAAAGCAGATGTAAATGCTGTTTTCCATTGCCCAAAGACTGATGTTAAACAGATAGTGGTGCTCACTGAATGCTGCTAAGGGCTTAAGAGAAACTCACAGGTTTCAGTGCTTGTTTTGAAGTATGAGATAAGACAACACAAGATGATATAACACATTTAACAAGAGACATTTATAGCAATAGAATCATAGAATCATTAAGGCTGGAAAAGACCTCCAAGATCATCAAGTCCAACCTTTGACTGAGTACCACCATGGCCATTAAACCATATCACAAAGTGCCACATCTACTTGTTTCTTGAACAACTCTGGGAATGGTGACTCCACCACTTCCCTGGGCAGCCTGTTCCAATGCTTAAGCACCCTTTTAGTGAAGAAATTCTTCTTGAAATGCTAGCAGCCAAGAAGACAGGGCAATGCAAAATTCCTGATAGCAATAAATACTTCCAAGTTGTGAAACACACAATACAAATAAGCAACTTAAATAGGTGCTGAGGAGTTATCAGGGAAAAAAAGAAATGCATTGAGTCAAAAAGCTGGACATGCAAATATAAGGTTGCAATGAGTCAGGAAAACGCAAATACATTCAGGAAAATAAAAAAAAAAAAAATCCTGAACCTGAGAGCACTCAGGTTTGGGCCAAGCAATATACTTTCTCATCATTTGCAGTTTTTTACACTAATGAATACTTTGAGATTGTGTGAACAGTCAACTAAGGGTAGGTTTGAATCTGTACTTGAGCTTGTACTTACTTCACACACACACATATATGCATACGTGTATATGTAAACCCACGCTGATGCATATGTGTCTCCAAGCTCTCCAACTGCATGGTATGATCAGCCAGCAGCCAGCCCTACACTGGTTCTTGATGTTTAGCGTACATGACATAAGCCCAAGTTGCTGCCTGCAATGTGACCAGAAGGGAAAAGTTTCAGGACTCAGCTCATGAAGAATGCAATCAAGACTACTCTTCACTCAACTCCTTTGTCTCACTCGAAGCTAGGTCTGCCCTGTGTCTGCCAGTATGGGCAATCAGAAGCTGAAGAAGAGCACTATCTGCTAAGGGTCCATCATCTTTCCACTGCCCAATTTCCATCTCTCCCCAAAGTACCCAAACATCAGCTTTCAAGTGTTGCATATAGCAGAGTAAAACTTCAGCTGTGTCTTTAGTTACTAATCCAAATAAAGACAAACCTAGAGAAAGGGAATTCTTTAGGGCAGGAACCCTGTTTTTCTCTTTATTTGCACAGTGCTTAGTATAGTAGACATCTGTTCCACCGCTGGGCTTGTTCAATTCTTAAAAAACACAAGCAGTAATTAACAACACACTTCATAACTGTATCAGTCTTTTCTGAAAAACATATAAGAAACTGCTGCAGCAGCAATGATTTAACTGCATACAGTAATACTGCATCTGGGATGAAACACAAAGAAGCGTTGGCTCGACATTGCTAGAATACAGCACTAAGTATCTTTTGAAGTCAGGGAGGTCTACAATTCACAGTCAGTCACTCTCAGGAATATGTATCCATTAAGTCACCAATATAGTAATGTCTTCAGTATCTCAGTCCAAAATACTGAACTTAAAAACTCACCCAGCTTGTAGGAGCCAACAGGGTAATTTTTTAGATCCTATATAATTGCAATGCTTTCATCACTGCAGTTATTCAAATATTTCTTTCACTTTAGTGATTAATTATGCTAAAACAGAGCAAATAGATTTCTTTCACTAGTAGTGAGATAACAGTTTACATGTATGTCAGTTATGATTAATACAACAGTCTTTCAGCAAATACCCATATTCTTGTTTGTGCTGGTTTTGGCTGGGGTAGAGTTAATTTTCTTCCCAGTGGCTGGTATGGGGCTGTGGTTTGGATTTGTGCTGAACACAGTGATGATAATATTGAGATGTTTTTGTTATTGCTGAGCAGGGCTTACATAGAGCCAAGACCTTTTCTGCTTTTCGTACTGCCACGCTGGCAAGGAGACTGGGGATGCATGGGAGGTTGGGAAGAGACAGATGGCCCCAACTGACCAAAGGGATATTCCAGACCATATGATATGCATATAAAGTGGAGGGAAGAAGGGGCGGGGGAAGTGGCGGGGGGGTTTGAAGTGATGGCATTTGTCTTCCCAAGTAACTGTTATGCGTGGCAGGCCCTGCCCTCCTGGAGATGGTTGAACACCTGTCTGCCCTTGGGAAACAGCCTGCCCTTGGGCAGCACCTTTGAGAAGTTTGTTGTGGGAGTTGGGAGCTTAATGAAGTGTATTGTAAATTAAGGGCTTGTTAGCCACTGCTTTTGAGAAGTGTATTGTAAAATTTAAGGGCTTGTTAGCAAATACCTTTTGAGTCTAAGCACTGGGCTGTTTGCTGGAGTTAAGGTGACTGTACAATAAAAACGTAAGAGTTCCTTGAGTGGTACCTTTGTTAAGCTGGATAAGAATTTACAGCAAACATACATCATGCCCCCCACCGGTACGTCATGACAAAGCCTACCAAAATAGAAGTTGGTCCTCAACTAGAATGTGGAAGTTCAAATCTTTCCTGTCTCTTCCAGAGCAGGAAGTTCAACTCTTTCTTCCCTCAAAGAACATTCCTTAAACACTAGGTGCACAAGATGAAGGTGAGGAATCTTTTAAGATCTCCTATTGAAGTTATTGCCATTTCATAAAATACTTACAATATTAAAAAGATAATAAACAGCTTGAAAATATTCACACAGTCCATTGGTCCACATGTTTTACACAAAAGACCAAAATGACAATCTCTTTCAGCACACTTCAGATCATGTATGATATCCTCAACACAGGAGGCAGAAAGACCTGGACCCCAGAGCAGTTAAAATCACAATGGTTAACACATTTTCCTGCTGATACACAGATAAAGCAATAGCGAGGCTTACATAGCTTTGGTTCATAATTCTAGGATAACAGATAAAGCCGGAACGGAGGGAAATTTTTGTCTCTGGCTCAGAGATTCTCTGGCCTTCTTTTTACAGCAGAAAAGTTGAAGAAATTATTAAAATCCCCAGACATGCAGACTTCTCAGTCCATGTGACAAAACACACTTCCAAATCACATTAAGCAGCTGCTCCACTATCTGCAGTAGAGCAAACCCATAATAGGACAAGGGAGTCTAATATTCTACCCACAGATATGGGTATGTTTTGGGCATAGCAGCCTTTATTTTTTGGTCCTTCTCAGGTCTAGGATAATATAGAAATGGAGTCTAGAAAATGCTTTGGGTTTTGCTCCCAGTGGACAATACATTTGCACTACATAGAAGAAAAATGGAGAAATACTCCTAACTTCAGAGTTCATCTTTTTAAAGTCATGGCCATGTAAGCAATATGTCAAACAGCTTGGTGTTTCTACCACTTCTAAGGACACACATGAAGAAGTTGTACACTAGAAAATAAAACACTGAAAGAAAGACATGTCAGCTTTATTTTTCAGATGATCTATTTTCACCAACTGATTTTTGCTTGGTCTATACAGACAATAATTCTCAAATACTGACAACTATCACAGTAAATGTAAAAGAAACTCTTATGTTGCAAGAACACCGAACAGTTCGTATTTTATACTCTGTTACAAGTAACTCTTTAAAGTAATATAACAGCAATATAATGGGGGTAAAAGCCATCTTCCTGTCAGTTTTCTTCCAGTTTGCCCATTTTGTAAAGGGAATGACAACAAACACATAACCTGGCTCTAACCCTATTCCTATGATTAACATGGACACTCAAGAGATCAATTATCTTGAGCGCATGCCATTTTCTAATGGCGAGTATGAACCAGGGATAATATTGTGTTAAAGGCAGCATCCAGGTCCAGAGGTGCTGGAGCATCAACACCTGCACACAGACTGGCTGTACATTTCTCCAACCAGTTTCAAGACAGTGCTCTGGCACAAAATCAGCTCTACATACATCATGCTCATGCACTGCTATAGTGGAAGCTCATTTAGATGAGCTTTTTCTGGTTCAGCATGGTAAACAACCAATAAGAGCAAATTTAAACAGAACTATAAAGAAAACAGAGACATGCAAAGTTGAAGGAAATATGGGTTGAGTCAAGCATGTAAATTATTTTTCCCAATCCTCAGAATAAAGTCTCCAAAAATATTACATTGAAGAACTCTATATAGTCTTAAACCTTGAGGATATAGTATTTAAATAGTGTATATCATCTGCTGTTTTATTCCACCTAATTAAAAATCTTCTCCTGTTTTTTTCCAGAAGCTTACAAATAATCCTATTATTATTTGACAACTCACTTCAAAATTCTCTACTCCCAAACATGAGGCATTACCAAGGTCATCCTTCTCTCCAAATTTAAAATACTTTAAAGTCGTTATCAGAACACAATGCCACAGCAAATAACAGAACACCTCCTCTAAGATTAGATTACACACTTCCCTTTTCTATTAAAATAATATTGATTGTTTAAGTTTCCACTCATAATTTTCAAGATTTGACAGAAGAATGGAAATATGACTTTGATACATATAATTTTAATGAAAAGCTTACTTTTTTAAAATAACAACAAATTGTGTACTTTGTACCAACTCTGCCTCCTCAGTTTTTCACAGTAATAATGCATACCTCCTGGAAGCCTGCCTTTTTGATCTGTTGAAAAAACTCTTCCAACTCTTTTATCATAGAACTCAAGGTACTGTTCCAGATGCAAAAACCTTGGAAATGACACATAAGAGTAAAAAAGACTGATTCACCATGGGTGACAATTCAAGTTCTGCCTCTTGTGGTGTAGAACACCACCTATTAATCTCCAAAATAGTTTTCAATAAAGAAGCTTACACGTTTTATCGAATACCTGTTACACATACTCATTTCTGTACAGAATATGTGATGTTTTCTTGGTCTGTTTTACAGCTCTAATCTCCACATATCCCTGATCCTACATAACAGCAAAAAGAATGAACAATGGGCTAGTCTTCTCACAATGATGAATATATGAATAGTATTAACTTCACAGCTGGGAAATCATCTACACATATATAGTGCTATAAACTTATATTTATCTGAACAAGTGTCACTAAGTATATATAGCAGATGATTCTTTCACTTTTGGAGTTTCTTTCTCTCCGATGGATCACAAAGCATCATACAAACAGCAACCTGAACCTCAGAAGCATGTTTCAGCTAGAAAGATGACAAAAGGATAACAGGTGAGCAACAGTTTTTTATGATAGTAAGGGCAAAGGATAAACAACTCCAACTAAGGACATCATGGCAGATCATCAAGGTACCAAGAGAGTTTAATGTATGGTTGAACTGACAAACCTCAGCAGCTTTAAACATCTCATCTGAATGTCTGACACTGCAAAACGCACACACCACCATGTGCACCTCAAACAAGGTGGTCAGAGTATCTCCATCTTCAATTTACTTCATACTTATCGTCTACTAGATCAGAGATTTAAGATAACTAAAATACATCAGAGTAATAGATGTTTTCATACCACTTTATCTTCAGGCTTTGTAAACAAGCCAGTATACACAGGTGTGGTTTCTTTCAGAGATACACAGCCAAACACAATAACCTCTGACCAATAAAATTCCCAACAGAATAGGTTACCAACAGAAACCTATAGACCTTTGGCACAGAATGAAAATTGCCATTGATGTGTTTTTTTGTATTTTTCACAACAACTTACCTGAGTAAACACTGAAAGATTTAACTCAAGGTCAGCAAGCCAGATGCAGAGCAAATACAGTCCTTTGTTTCTATATCTGTGTTCATACCACTGATACATAAAATTTCATCATTTCAGAAAACATGTAAGGGTGTTACCTTTCTGGACGTGGATGATATCTGGAAAGTTGGCCAAATGCCCCTGATATAGCACTAACAAATCTATCACAGCATCTAGGTCCTGCCGGGGCTGATCTGCAAAGAGGTCCCCGATGGTATCATAGGCTTCTGCAGTGAAGGCTATGGCTTGGTTGAGGCCAGATGAAAAGGCCTGCTGGTCCAGCTCAAATGCCTGACTGAGACACTTAAAGGAGTGCCCCACCTTCTGGTATTCCTTCTTGAAACCAGTAATTTGTTTGCGGGCAAATTCGGTGGACGTGTGATTAAGCTGCAGGGCACTTTCATCCATCTTCTTTGTGAAGGCTTTGAAGCCATCCACCTGGCTTTCTACATCGTGCAAGTCTAGGCCAGCCCCAGAGCCAGTAGGGACACTGATGGTCAGGAAAAAGTTGGCACCCACCATCTCGTCCTTCTCAGCTTTGCGCTTGCCTTGTTTCCAGGTCTTCTCATCCGTGCTGGGACAGGTGAGGAAGTGCTGGAAGGCATCACACTGAGCCAGCACAGGGTGGCTGCACATGTGGTCCATCCACCAGGCCAAGCCTTTGCGACGTTTGGAGATGAAGTCCTCCTCAAAGCGGCCGGTGGTTTGCTTCTCTGGCAAGTGGGGCACGGAGATGATGGGGAACTTCTCAGCCAGGCGCCCATAGAGCCAGTCAAAGTGCTTGTAGCGGCGGTGCACCTGCTGTTTGGTGTGGCTGGACACCAGCTTGTAGGCAATATAACTCTTCATGCCCTTGAATTTAGTCTGCTTGGTGGGGTCCTCAATGGAACACTGGAAGGGGTAGGGGTTCTCCTGCCACTCGGGGCCCTGGGGGCCCAGCACCACACACAGCTTGTCCCCATCCTTCACAAAGCCTGATACCTCACCCAGCACGAAGGCCTCGCCACCAGACTTGACGAAGGTTGAGAAGCGGTTGAGGTTGCGGCTCACCGTGGCTGAGCTCTTGGTGCCACTGCTGGGCAGGTGCAGGTGGCCTGCCAGGTGGCCACTGCGGGAGCTCAGGGACAGCTCAGACTGCATGGACAGGCAGTAGTGGACAGAGACCCGTTTGCCCGTCACCTCGTAGACGGGGTAGCAGCTGCTTAGGGCACCTGGCTCATCTGCTACCGTGGAGCTTTCGTCCCAGTCGTCGTCCCAGTCATCATCGCTGCCCTGGCTGGGCTGGTAGGAGCCACCGTAGGGCGCCGGTGGGAAGGGGTACCCGGCGGCGGCGGGGGACAACGGGAAG
>VXAY01004600.1:6502-18890 GCA_013399855.1 Oxyruncus cristatus
TTGTGTGGTTAATTGATAAAACTTATGCTGCTGTACCTAATCAATGTTATTTTTTTACATACAGAATTGATTATTGCTTTCTACTTTGTCACTGCTTTCTACTTTAGCAACATGGGAAGACAGACAGGAAGCAACCTCCTGAATAAACAAAACCAGTCTTCTGTGCCTATAGACATAATGTAGTATAATTATATGCATAAATTTACTATTTCTTCACTGAAAAAATCTGTTCTCCTGTACCACCCTCCCTAGAAGGCTCTTCTGAAATCTCACTGCTCTAGAAATTTGCAATCTTCTTAATTTTCTTTTTAGCTTAAATTTGTTCATAGCCAACCCACCCTATTTATTCTTGTGCCAACACTGCTCTTAGATTAAATAGCTCATGTCTCTCCTTGGTGAATTCTCCCTTCATTTATACATAGACAACCATCATATCCTTCTAAGTCTTCATTTTTCTTGGGTAAACAAACCCTATTTTCTTATGTCCTCTTTGTTGATAGGCTTTCTGTTGTTTTGATCACTGTAATATACCTGTTCCACACTTGGGCCAACTTCAGTTATTTTCCTTTACAAGTTCTGTCTTTTACATTCTCTAATTAATCTTACAGCCCTTAAGATGCTTATTCACATCCTTATTTTTTCAATCCACCTCTACCTATTGTTGATTTTCTTCTCACACCCTAACCCTTATACTAGGGAGATGGATTTTTTTCAGACCATATAGCTTGATTTTTTTGATGATTTTTTTCAGACCATATAGCTTGAAAAAATTCCAAAGTTGCTCTACATTCAAGATCCCGATGTCTTCAGTGCAGGTACTTTCCTCTCATTCATCAGACACTGTCCTGTAGAAATTGAGATCCTTTGTTAACGACCTCTGTTTATTTAGTTTCTGATTTAATCTCAGTTGAGTCAGCTTGAATTCAGATGATCCAAGTTTTATTGAATTTTCTCCCCAGCACATATATAACACTCTGATTTCATGTAAATTAAATACCTTCACAACTTCTCCAAAAAGGCATAAAAAGGAAAGCCTCATGACAGCCTGTATGTAGCTGTGTCCAAGCAGTACAAAGATTGTATTATCTTAATGATGTGACAATTCATATCATTAGGTGAAAGCATTTCTTATCCACATGTGGTGAACCCATTTTTCGTTACATGTGGTGAACCCAATCACCAGTGTCAGTTTTTCCCAAGATGTTGGTAAATTACTTTTATAACTTAAAAAATGTACCAAAACTTAAACAGTGACTAAAAATACTGACTAGCAATTAATTTACTGTGATGTAGCCATGTTGATTGACAAACTCAAAATGTGATTTTGATACCTGGGCTTTGAAGTGTCAAGAGTTTCTTACAAAATAGTGAACTGTAGAATCAATCTGTCTGGCAACAGAAGGAGCTCAGCACTTGCCAGAGGTGGTTATAGCTTCCCAAATGCAATTTTTCGTGTCTAATCTAAAAATGGAATGATTCCATTCCCTGTTATCCTTTGTTTCCCACTGCCATATTCCAAGGTGCAAATGTAAAATGACTCCAGGAAATTATTGTATCTATGCTTCCAGCTTCCATACCATGCTTAACTACTCAGGTGCAACGTGGACAGACATAAGTAACTAAAATAGCAAGAAGCACATTGTCTAAATATTTATGGGCTTGAGTTTCAAAAATGAAACATCTGGGATTCTTTGGTTTGTTGTTGTGTTTTTTTTCTTTTTTTTTTTTTTCTCTTTGACACTGCTTTTCAAAAAGAAAAAGAACAAAAAGAAAAAACAAGAAGAAAAAGCCCGGATACTCTTCTGTTTAAATATAAATGCTGACTTTCCAAGGAAAGAGAAAAAGCAAGAAAGAGGAGTGAGGGGCATTGACACCCTCAGGGAAAATTTCATCTCGAGAACTGACCTTTCAGAGAAAGCAAATTAAATTATCTTTCTCATCTTTTACTAGTGCTGTGACATCATTAAAATTCACGTTATATACCAGCATGCTTTGTTTTGTATTCATAACCTTAAACTAAAATTAATCAGTTGTCACATAGAGTTAACATATTTGTTAATGGTGCCCAAGCCAAAATATGCATTGTCTCAAGAAGACTACCCTTACTGTAAAATAACACAAATATTGTAGGGCGAAGTCTTCCTCACCTTGTATCAATCTTTGGAAAATCAGTCCAGGACATGTTGAGTTAGGGATGAAAGGGTTTCTGTATGAAATAAAAACAGTAAGTGAGTTAAAAAGTGTTTAAGAAAAAGGGTACCCTGAAGTAGTGAGGCACTACCACTTGTGTAATACTTGGAAGAAACGAAGGGTGAGAACAGTAACCTCTGGAGACCTTTGTTATCTTTACCAGGGATCCTTTCTATCCCTCTGCTTGGCTCATGAATGCTCTGTTCTCCTACATCAGCTATTACTGTAATATTTACTAAGGCAAATCTCAGAAAACCTAACTTAGTATATAACCTCTTTATTCGGGAACTCAGTTTAGACTTTGGATTTCAAAAGAATAGGACATTGGAGTTTCTGAAACAATCCTAGTACCTGAAATGCTCAGGCTGTTCATTTAGTCAATGGAGAGAACTGAACACTACGAAGATAAGTAAGAAAGTCCTGAGTGCAAACTCAGGTGGGAAAAATATAAAAGGAGGAAGCTGAAGAAAAGCCAATTTTTTAGAATAAAAAAATCTTATAAGTAAGAATTCCTGTTGTTCTCTATTCAATTCCAGTCTGGGGAAAAAAAAAAAAAAAAAAAAAGGTTTTTTTTTTTTTTTTTTTGGTGGGTTTTGGTGGTTGTGTGGGTTTTTTGTTTGTTTTGGTTTTTTTTTATTATTATTGTTGTTGATTAGTTAGTTGGTTTTTGGTTTTGGCTATGTATATATATTTGAGAGAAATATAAAGGCAGACAGATGGGCAGCGAGAGAGACCATACTATGTGTTTCAGGGAGGATACTGTTACCGTGCCTGAGCATTTCAGTCTCTCAGTTTTGTGAAAATTATTTTATATATTCATATAGCACCTTAGTGAAAACATAATAACACCTTAGAGTCAAAATATATATCCATGGAAAAATAAAGGAAAGGAGACTTGAAGAGTTTTCCCCAAAGTAATCCCCAGAGTAATAAAACATGTCAATGAAGAGCTCAGAACTGGGTTAATGTGCCTACATGTCCAAATGCCTTTCTTCACAACACTGCAAATAAGAAAGTAATCCTTACAATATAAACTTGACTTCTCCCAGAACAAGGTATTTATTTGTTTTTGTAAAAGAGTCTATGCCTATTCACATTAGAAAAATATCTTTCTTTTTTAATATAAAGTAAGGAATAATATATAGCATATATTGTGTTGATTTAAAATATTTTTTCCCCAAATAATAATTTCAAAGATTAAATTCTTCAATTTACGCTGTTTAGACGATCTTAAGACCAGGCCTTTTCCCTTCACATATATGCATAGGTTCTTTAATTTCACTGGGCAGAAAGATTTTACTGTGGGAATAGGAATAATATTTTCAAATCCTTGTACAACATGAGAAGATGTTCAAAACCAGGCAGATCCTGAAGGTGTTTCATTCAAGAAAGAGAATGTGAGTTTGGGTATGTTCTGAATATCTTTTGAAAATCAAGGTATTTGAAAGTGTCACAAAAAAATCCACCTCCCCAGATCATCTCTCAGTAATCATTGCCATTGATTCAAAATAACATCTAAAAACCGGGGTACAGGAACAAAGCTGAGAAGGAAGGATGAGACTGAAAAGCTAGTCAGGCTATATTCAGTTCCAAGAAAAAGAGAAATCATACAATATTTAACAATTTGTAAATGTCTGGCAGTCATGGAAGTCTTATACAAGCACCAGAGTGTATTTCTCAAGAACACTTCATTTACTTCCTCCTACCTGTACTAGAGCAATGAATTGTGTGAGAAGAGGAGTACCAGGAAAGAATGAATACTTGACGAGCAGTGCAGTTCAGATATCAGTACTTTTGTTCAGGGTCTCTTGTCCTGTCCCTGGATACCGCTGAGAAGAGTCTGTCTTCTTCACTCCTCCCTATCAGATATTTACACCTACAACTGAGATCCCCCGTGATGCTTCTCCAGGCTGAACAGTCCCAGCTGTGTCAGCCTCTCTTGGTATGACAGATGCTCCAGTCTGTGGCCCTTCACTGGACACTCTCATGTCCTTGTCTCTCTTGGAACCCAGTGGCAGGTACAAAAATCCAGGAGTATCACACCCATGCTGAGCAGAAGGGAAGGATTATTTCCCTTAGTTCCTTGTAGCTCTCCTGCCCAGCACAGCTCAGGTGCATGTTGGCTTTTGCCGCAAAGGCATGTTGCTGACTAATGGTCAGCTTGGTGCCACCACGACCATCAGGGCTTTCTCTTGAGAGCTGCTTCTCAACTGGTTGTTCCCCAGACTGTGCTGGTACTTGGGGCTATTCCTTTCCAGGTGTAGGGAGAAAAAGAAATGCTTAGCCAGAAAAGGCCAGTGCATTGAAGTAGGCATAGTCAGCTACATAAATATAGCATAGGAAACAATGGAATGTATAATTTCTTATTCGTAAGAAAGGGATATGACTTTACAATTGGTTGAGTTGTGGAAAAAGAAAAGGAAGGGGAAAACTTCATATTATTATATGGGTATCACTTATGGAAAAGAGTATTGCAAAGACATGTGAACTCATCCCTCAATCCTACAACTTAGTGTTGCTACGTGATAATACCCATTGTTTCTAAATTCAGGCTTTTTTTCCTAAATGAATTAGTTGAAATAAATGGTTGGTTTGTGTATAGAAGATAGAAAGGGGCAATGGAAACGGTCTCAAGTTAAAAATGGAATAAGGAAGAGGATAATTTGTTCACTTTATAAGATAAGTATTGGGCTTAAAAGCTCAGAGAGAAGATTCACTTGAGACATCAGAAAAACCTTTCCTATGAAAAGAGGAATGAAGCACTGAAATCAGCTGCTGGGAAGGCTGTAGAGACTTCATCACCGAATTCTTGAACAGTCTCCTGTTCAAACGATGAAGGAAGATGTGATCCTACCATTGGACAGACTAGTTAGGTGGTATTTTGTGGTCCTGCACAGCCACATTTTGATATGACTCTAAGATTATATTACATGTGAAAACATATATCCTTAAAGATAAACATAGGTATGAAGGTTTGCAGACTCAAGATTTATAACATCACAAGAAATCAGGAATACTGGAAGAGAAATAATCTGAAATCTTAGATGGATAGTCCTTCACATCTACAATCCTGTAAACATTTGCTTGTTTGAATCAATCTCACATCACTGAAATCAAATTACTTAAATTATTCAAGATCTAAATGTGCTAAAATCCATGTGGGTCCTGTTTGCAGTTAGTTTATGCCTATTAGGCACTCCAGCCAGCAATAAAGTAGAAAGCATCTGGGTACTTGCCAGCTAGAGAATGGCATTGTGTTCACACATCAAAAGCAATAGAAACAAGGCTTCATGTGTTCACGTTTGCATGACAACACCTTTTTCCTCCCTTTCTATTTAGAGCTGGAGCTCTGAAGATTCTTTTGAAGAGAGAGGGAGAAAGGATTCTGCAAATAAAAATATTGATGATTAATTTAACGCCTTAAGCTAAAAGAAATCATGTCTGGGTCAACCTCTACTGAATTTTGAGCTGCAGCTTGACAGAACCTATGAATAAAAGGGGTACAAAACTGAGCTATCCAGTGAGAGATTTATTTTCATGTGTGATGCACCAGTGAAAACCAGGTTTCCACTGCAAATGGCTTAGAATAATAATAATGAACATAATTTTCTTTTTTTTTTTTGTTTTTATTTACTAAATTCCTATCCTAGAACAATTGAAAAGTGAATTTGCTATTCAAAGCTTTATCATCCTCACTATTCTCTCTTCCACAAACCTGTACAATATATTGATGCTTACCACTCTGGTTCCCTATTTCAACTATTAAAAAAAAAAAAAGTCATTTTATGGTCATCCAAGATACTTTCATTTCATGTAAACTGGCACAGCATTGCATATGTGTGATTTTAAATGTGTGAATAGTTACAGCACAGTCATAGGTACTATTCAAACACCTCTAAATTGAACTGATTTTTTTTGGTGAATGTGGTTAAGCTCCTTCCTCCTGGGCCCTTTTAAGAAATTTGCAATCCTTCAGGGGAAAAAAACCCCAACAACCAGAAACATGTTTCTGCCCCTCAGCCTGTCCTTCCAGGTGAAAATCCCCTTTAGTACACATACATTCAATGATACACATACATTAGATTTTATTGTTTGTATAACTTGCTTTGCACAACAGGCAAATAGGTTCAAGGGACCCAGACATCTGCTGATTTATGATGGAGACCCACTGCACCAGTGAAGTCTCCTGCAGCCAGTGTTGGAGTTCACTTCCAAGGGTTCCCAAAAAGAAGCAGAACCATGTTATGCTACTGTTCAGAACACACAGACAAATTCTCCCAGTGCAGAGAATGCTGTTGTTATGATTCACGGTGGAGAAATGCTACTGCCCTGTGTCATAAAGAGAGCTCTGATCTTTGCAAAGTTCTCAGTTTTGACATTGATAAGAAATATTATAATCATAATAATTGCAAAATTACAGTAATGATAACAATAACAGCAATAAGAACAGCAGTGATCATTTAGTGTGGTGATTTATCTCTGATGACGAGGGTAATAATAATAAGAGCTAGTTTTCTGTGAAAAATTCTTAACAAAATGCATGATTCACAATTGCATCTTTTGTTAGGCTTGGAAATCTACTGGCAGTAACCCACTCAAATATGGTTTTAATATATATATATTGACTGCACTGAATAAAAGTGAATAAATAAATAAATGAACCTGTTTGAACTTACATGAAATTTAACTGGCCTTCTCAGCCTGTGTTCTTGATAGGCATGTGAAAACCATAACAGTGTTAATGGAATGTTAATATATTCTTAAAAGGCTGAAAGAGTTGCCTTTGAAAGGATTTGGAATTAAACAAACAAACAAAAAACAAAACAAAACAAAAAAAACAAACAACAACAAAAAAAACAAAGATGGAAAGGGTGGGGGAAGGAAAAGAAAGAGAAGCGAGGGGAAAAAGAAAGAGAAAGAGAAAAAGACATATATAGAGAGAAGCAGTTTGGTTGTGGGGTTGCAGATATTCCCTAAGGGGAAGGACAGAAGGACTACGAAACAGCTCTTTCCCTTTATCATGCAAGCAATTACTGGCAATTTGTTCTGGCCAGTAAAACTTCTGATATTATCATGGTTGCTGAGTAATTTATCATCAAAGTTTAATGTGAAAACAGGTGACTGTGTAATCACCAATCTAGGAACAGAAATAGAATCGTTATTATTTCTGCCTGAAGAGAGGGGTTCTTTTTTTTCCTTTTTTTTTTTTTTTTTTTCCCTTTCTGTCAATTGACTTAACGGCCAAAAGGCTGTTCATCACATCACCATGAATTATAAAACCTCTATTAAATATTCATAAAAGTTTTGAAATGAATGTGTGATAGAGATGAAAGCCAGGCTAATTTAAATACCTACCAGACCTGTCTTAATTACAGAGGTAAAATGAGATATAAAAATTATAGCAGCAAGGAAAGGGAAAAAAAAAGTTGAAACAGTTCATTCCATACATTATGTGCATCTTCTTTTCAACCAGTGATGTGTAATTTTTACACATGCTGTGGTATACAGGTCTACTGAAATAAATCAGTTTTTAAGTTCCATGTTGTTTATACTAATGGGACATTTTTTGGCTCTGTGGGAAGAGACACTAAATGAGAACTTTTTTCTTGGTATGCATTTTTGTGAGTATGTGTGGGCATGTGTAAGGAAATTGTTCAATTAACTTTAAAATAATAAAAACAAACCAGTCACGAGTATGTGCAGGTGTGAGTTTGAAACACAGTACATTGGGAAAAGCTGAAATGTTTAAATTCTCCCTGTGATAAATAACTATGTACTTGTTCAGTGTCCTGGTCCTTATTGGATAGTACGTGGGATGTTTGAAGAATGGAGTTGTCCATGAAGAGGAGACTCAGGCTTAATTATGTTTAAAATCCATTGGTAGAGCACCAAAGAGTTGTTTTTATAAATACACAAAGTGATATGCAGAACCAGGCCTTTGCTTTGTAAAACAAGCTGTCAGCTGCACATGGCTAGAAAAAAGAAAAACACTCTAAATTAACAAATCCAGGACTCACAGAGGAATATGCACTGCAGAACTGCCCAGTCAGACTGGGATATCTAAGTTGTGATTTCTTTCATTTAGATTTAAAGTATCACCAAGTTGATGATAACTCCTATATCAGGCATCCAAAATTTTCTGTTGTTTGTTTAGAGAAACCAAGCTTTCTAGTGCATGAATTATCTCATCCTACCCCAAATAATTCCTAATTAAATGTGTGAGATTGTTTTTCTAGAGAACTGACCTAGATCACAAGTTTTATTGTAACATATAAGTGAAGGCAGGTTCGAAATCCTTGTCATAGGTACACTGTAGTATGATGTGTTTTTCCAGCCTGGTAATGAAATGAAAGTACAAAGACCAAGCAGGTAAAATGATCTGCCTAATAATTAAAATTATTTGTATTAATATTTAATTTTGAGATATTTTGATGAAAGAACACATTTACATAGTTATAAGCAAGCCATTGTGACATTTTTCACTTTAAAAAAATCCTATATATGATAACATGAAATTAAGATCACTCTTGGGCAGTTAGCTAGACTTCTCAAATCTATTCCAACCCTTTTCCTGTGTCACTAGTCTTTTAAGTAGTAGCAGTACTGCTTCTATCACTCCCAACACCACACATCCTATTGCTACTACTACTGTTAAAGTGCTGTTACTCCTTTTACACGACAATATGAATTCATTTTTCTAGTATGGAGAAATCATCATAAATTCTATGATAAATTCAGCATACACTTAAGAAATGCTATGGCTAGAGATGGACTCAGTTATTCATGTAGAGTTTTCCCTAGCCATAATTCTCGACGGAGGAATTCAGCACAGTGTAAAAAAAAAAAAAAAAGACAGCCTCAACTCCTTTGAGAAGCAAAAATCAGCAGAAAAAGACAACTGAAAGTTTGTTTTCATATTTATCTTATCTAGGACATGCAATCTATTTAGATAGAATTGACATATTTTACTTCATTATTCCCCATGTCTCTGAGATCGACAGATTAAGTTTGTCTAATAGCAGGACTTGAGCTGATTTCATAATTAGCATAGTTCTACGTCTCCAAAAGTTCTTTGTTAGAATTCATATGAAAGAACTAAGGTTTATAAAGAAAAGGGGAGGAAAGCTTTGCTGACATCCTAATAATTACAAATCTGGACTTCCATCAAACTAGATAAAAAGTTCAGTCTGCCTTGATTCCAGGGAAAATTAACTGGATAACTTTAATGAAGTGCAGTCTTTGTTTTTGTACATCTTGTTTGCTTCTATAAAGAGGTTTGAAATACGTGTATAAGATTATGGAGCTGGCAAAGCAGTTCAGATTTAAAAAAATAGAAATAGTGTTAAGAGCTCTCAGTCAATATTCAAAGTAATTTTGAGCTAGTCTCAAATGTAAAGTAAGGCTGTCTTACCTGTTTGCTATAATTTATTTTAGTTTACTTCCTTGCTTGGTTCTTGACTGGTCCCATGAGACTTTTAGTCTTATTCCTAATATAGAGGCAGGTCAGGTAAGAACCTGAATAAATGACCATCAGCAGAAAATAACTGCTGCACCGATTCTCTGGAGGAAACTGAAAAAATATCCCTGGACAAGTTTTCAGAGTATTTGCATTCTGTTTCTGACTATCAGAAAACTTAGGCTAAGGGCTACTGACTGACTAAATTGCACTTCAGTCCCAATTTAGCAGACACTTCAGAAACTTTATATTTAAAGTTTGGTTAAGACAGTTTTCATGCAAACGTGTTCTGACCGAAGCTCGCTACATGCAGCATCTTTCTAAAGTAATTTCAATTTGAAGAGCTATAGGTTTCGACCAAGTACCATGACTGTTCTGAAACACAGATAATGAAGTCTCAGGATCCAATCTGCCACATGTGGTCTGCCTTGTCTTGTTCAGTCAACACTGAATATTGTGCACAGGTCACCAGAAATTACCAGGAGGCTGAGGAAGTGACTTCACACATAGCTGACAAGTGGTTACAGTTTTTTAAAATCTTGATCTGAGGACGTGAATCCTACAGTATTTTGGGGTGGGACTGGGGGAGGGAGGTTATGAAATACCATTAAAATTAGTTGCCTGCAGCCTTTTCTTCTTTTTCCCCTCTAGCCAGATGTAGTTAGCTGAAGTCTAACAAAGGTTTCTGCAGCAGGTATTTCATCTGTCACATCAAAACATTTTCAATACCCACTACCAACATGACACTAAATTTTGGTCTCTCATAAATGTCAGCCCATTTATAATTTTGGGTTGCAGTACCACAAAAGGGAGATGACAAGCTTGTATTTCACACTTGCTATTGAAATGAATAAAAATGACTAGTCCCTTAAAAGAAAGGGTATGCGGGGGAGTTTGTGTGGGGTTGTGTGTGAAAGTGTGTGTGCTCAGGCTCGCTTGTGCTTTTCAGAAAGAATATTCTGGCAAGCGTGTGGTGATTTGCAAATCTGTTCCCATAGAAATTTCACCCAGGGTGTTTGAAAGACTAAAGCTGGGCTATCTTGCTAATATCCCCAATTAAGGTGTGATATTAGCAGCCATGCATACTTTGGTTGGAGGTATTGGCGTGAATAAGAAGGACCTAAAATGGATGAGAGAACCTGAATGCAGTGGCAGGGATAAGATCAGGGATAAAAATTAATAGGAGACGTATCTCTCTCTTCAGCTGACACAAATGGATACTGCTGGAAAAAATAGCAGGCACTCATTCATAATGATCACCACCTAATTGGAATCATTCTTTTGGATACATATCTTTAACAAAATGGTATGTTTAATAGAGATGGTAATGCAGTGAAGGACGTGAGAGCCACTAGACTGACCGAGCATCTTATTGAGCTGCGTAGAATGTGATGAACACTTATTTGGATTCTGCTTACAGGTAGACCCAAAATGAAATCTCAGAAGTCAATATTTTATCCCCATCCCCTGCCTCCAAGAAAAGAAAAAAAGAGAAAGTAATAGGAAATGTGTATGTGGTGTGTGTTGGGGTCACTTTTCCACTGTGTTTAATTTCTCCTCTTAATGCCAAAGAAAAAACCCCAAACCTAAAACATAGTTATATTTTTCAGCATTTCCCATTCAAAATATAGTATTTAAAATAAGGGGAAAAAAAAGGCAAATAAAATGTCAGTTTATAAGGGAAAAGTATAAATGGATTTGAATTTTTGAGGTGTGACATGCCTCACAGAAGCTGGAGTATGGAAACCTTTGTGAATTCAGGGTGGTATAACAGCAGGGGTTTTCACTGAAGTGTAAGATCCACAAACAAAAAAAAATATTTTTGACTACATGATACACTTGGTCTGACAACTGTTCCTATAAAATACAAACCCAATCTGGGCAACAGGGATTAGAACCAACACTATGAAATATCAACTTCTTGCCTAATAAACTATGTTTCACAGTCATTCTCTTTCTCGGGACCCTTAATGTTTTCTAAAGGTACTCAGTTTTAGTACAATCATTGAAGAACACTCACCTCAAGACCGAATCTCAGGAGAAAGTTGAAACCAGATCTGCTACTCTTGTATTAATACCCTAATCTAATAATGCCTGATCTTGAACACCTGATCTAATTAAAGATGTCCCTGCCTATGGCAGGGGTGTTGGACTAGATGATTTTAAAGGTCCCTTCCAATCCAAACTATTCTATGATCCCATGATTCTGCAGTCACTTAGTGTAGAATAGCTTTGTTTAATTTAATGCAGATTTCTAAAACTAAAATATAAATTGAGCTGCAAATAAGTAGAGGTAAATTTCCTACAAACCTTCATGAAAGAGGTGTTTATTTCTTTCCAGTGATCATTGAGAATGATTAGTTAGATTTAGTGGGTCTACACCATTGATATCTGAAACAAGGTCAGATGATCTTTGAGCTTCTGTGTAAAAAGCGCTTTAAAAATTGCTATCACTTCTGTCCTAAAAAGTGATCTTTATTTCTCTTACAAACAATAATTTAAGCACTTCAGAAAACAATTCTGATTAAGGAGTTGTTCTCCTTACTAGGAAAGGTTTCCTTACTAGGAGGGAGTTGTGCCCCAGAGCTGCTTAAACACTTAAAGCTGCTACATTTGGTTGCAGATTTGATGCCAAATTTGCACATCCAAGTAGCAAAAACTCCATCCACTAATTCAGTCTCTATATCAGGAAGTTGCATAAGTCTTTTTTAAGTTGGTTGTTGGTTTTTTTTGTTGTTGTTT